>OOFE01003606.1:5066-34464 GCA_900323365.1 Monocentris japonica
CCCCCCTTTGCATTTGTGTGTTTTTCATGTACATTTACCAACCACTTCACACAAAGGCCCAGGTAAAAGATCTAAAAAAAAAAAAAAGAGAAAAAGGTCATAAGCAGAATGAGTCGTTTGACATTATGATGGTAGAGAAACCATCCTGTCGGTAGATCCACTCACACATTGTCTTGTTTCTTCAGGAACTGGCATTTAAGAATGAAAGTGGCCTAAATGGAAACCCGTTGAAGATTTCGTGGCTTGAAGGACAGCCGGAAGTTGTCGCTCCAGTGTCACAACCTGGCCAGTTTGTTTCTTCACAGGTACCAGTAAAATACTAACCAGCCAGCAATAGTAACGATCCAACGTCTCCATAACCTGAATATGCTTGGTTGTGATTCCCTCCCTCTCCCATGCAGCATAATGTCAGCCCTATGTTACAAAATCTTCTTACACTGCTTCCAACACAAATACTATTTCCTAAACACTGTCCCACAAAGAGAGGTATGTAAACCTTTGGGGGTTTTTATTTTTGTGTAAGCGGTGCAAATATTGCCCCAGTGCTTGCACTCCTCACGTCTAGTCTAGAACAATGTGTTTGGTTAAATCGGCCTCAGTTTGTTTGCCTTAGAGTGGCTAGGAGTTGGCCCGGCTGGCCCAAGGCCCCTGGTCCGCCACTCATTAACTAGCCTGACCTGGGAGACCCCAAGAATGCTGTGCTTCACACAGCAACCCAAGAGGAGAGGCGTGCTATAATGGTAGCCTGGCACGAGAGGCTGCCCAAATGCCCACACTGCTGCCAAGTCAGCCTACGTCCCCATAGCTGCTGAGAAAAAAGTTTGATTTTTGTTTTTGTTTTGATTATTATAATGTTAGTGTGTTTGTGTGTGGTGGGGTGTTCAGTTTCAATATGCAGGATTTTCCCCATTATACTGTATAACTTGATTTGTAGGCCAAGGATTTTCTGCAGAATATCACAATACCTTTTTGAGGGCGACTGTCAAACATTTGCCCTGTGATGAAAATATGCTGCCTCTCACAGTAGTCAGTATTGCAATCTTGAGGGTTTTTTTAGTGAATTTTGCTTAACCTTTTCTCTTTGGCTGCCAGCACACACATGCAGGCACCACACACACATCAGCTCCTTCCCTGCCCAATGATAAGCTCATTTCAGCTGTATGCATAGAGAATATACACTTTTTCTTTCTTGTTATTAGATTAGCATGATGTCATGTTTTTTTTTTCTTCAAGATGTCTATTGCATATCTCCTCCGTCATGATCATTCAAACTGTACAGTTAGGAGTCTGTGTGGGACTGCGGATCAGTAGACTCTCTCCCTCCTCTACTCCCTCCTCTATTTATCTGTGTCCCCAGAGCTGCCGGTGAACTGGGTTTCACCCCTCAACCCAGTGCAGCGTCTCAGGCCCCCTCATCAGCGCTAGCATGCGTAGGTCACAGCCCGCGCACTGGGACTTGTCACACTAATCTGTTTTAATGTTATTATGGTAACTGGGTTTGTCTTACAGATACCCAAAGCTGATTGCTTCTTTTTCTTTTTTTTTTTTTTTTTGTGCTGGGCCCGAGAATGAAAATATGAGTATGGCGGGGTAATTTTCGCATTAGTCTGCACCTCGCTAAAGAGGCCCCGCATGACATAATGGGTGAACCAGTGCTGGTATTAGTAATATTGCTCCACATCTGGCCTGGGGTCATCGGAGACCAGTGGGGGGATGGAGAACGAGAGATAGAGAGAGATAGAGGGAAAGAAAATAAGGAATAAAAAGGCAGTGCCTTGGAGGTCCTATCCCTGGGAGTCTATGTGGAATCCAAAAAGCTGGTCCCTCTCCCCTCCATTGCTCCCTCTTTCCCTTACACCAGCCAGCTGCAATCACATAGGAGCAGCTAGGGCGAGGGCTTGCTTCTTTAACCTCATCAATCCAGCCCTAGTGCTGAGGGGGTCAGGGTCTCACTTCAGGGAGCCCAGAGACACACACGTATGACTTCAGCCTCAGGTTCACTTCCAACTCTGCTGGGCTTAATAAATGAGTCTGGGGCCACTGTGACAGACCTGATGCAGCTGGGGCCCCAAAACTCGCCTTGAAAACTCCCTCAGGGTCCAGAGACCTTGAACATCACTTCCTATACCGTAGTGTGTTAGATTTACACTGCGCTCACTAAGAGACACTTGCCTATTGAACTGCTGAATGTGAACTACATGTTCTTGGCTCTGTTTTTGTTCTACTTATCCAGAAAGGAGGAAGGGACATCATTCTGTTATGACGTGATTTGTAATTCACCTAGTTTTTCTCTCCATGGATATTAAGATTCAGAATGGGGAGGCCCCGGTCTTCCACAGAGTGTGGAATTGCTCCCCGTGCTCCTGACTCTGGCTTAATTGAGATCCCTCATATTTGGATAGGATTTAGTTTCCACTCCAGTGTGTGCTTTGTTGTGTATCTTTGCCCCTCGCCATAATAAATTCTAATAATGAGAGGTTGAGAAATGAGTAGGTTTATGAAATGTGTGCCGTAAATCTTTCTCATGTACATGCAAGCATATTTTCTAGACTGACATTGTAACGTACACAGTTCAAATCTCCCGGAATCCAGAATGAATTATGTCGCCTGACAGGAAATGGGAATCAACTTGAACATGAAGAATAGTTTAATATTAATGGTGGTTTGTGTGGCAATAGAAACTATGTGTGGCTAAAACGCATTTAAGCGCAGAGGTTTTTCTGCGAGCTGTCCCCAACGAGCTGTAAATAGTTGCTGCATCACAATAGGATTTCACATCTGTGGCTGACTGTAAGGATTCCTCACAATATGACTGATAATTCATACCTCACCTCCCACACTGCCGAGGGTATGGAATTAATATCCCACTATCTGCTTTGTCCCTGTCAGAACTAGTGCTCATGTCTCTGGAAGTGTGACACCATCATGAATTACTGTGTCACGATTTATGGTTTATTGTGTAGTTTAGTGTATTGGATTTTTAAAGTGCATCTATAGCTGAGGATTTAAGTCTGGGCTTTGTACGGCTGCCTCTTCCATCTAGAGGCGGAGAGCCATCACAGGCTTGTCACGACACAAACCAGATGTAGCAGATCAGCTATTCTGGGATCGTTTTTCCAGCCCGTCGGTTTGCTTCGTGCTTGAAAAGTGCACTCTCACCTAAAATAGCCCCAGAGTCTTGGAAGGATGTCTGTGGCTATGGAGTTGACACATCCAGCGCTGGACTGAGCTCTCTGGATGGAGATAACGCACATCTAGGAAGGAAACTAGCAGACTTCCGTTGAAGACTGTTGAGCTATGAACGGACCCAAAGGGAGCAGATTAGTTAATTGTTAGTGGTTGCCTAGTGTTACAAGGCTTGTATGAGATTAGTTTGTATGGGAAATGGGACAGACAGAGGAGGTGCAGAAACTGAACATGAGGTTGGAGGTCTGGGTGGAACAAAGATCTGTGTACTGTATGTGATGGGACTGTCAAAAGAACAAAAGGCCACACAGTCTGCAGAAAAGAAACACTGATGTAGGATTGCTTGAAATACTCCCCTTAGACATGCTTGCATTTATTCATCAGACATGGAATGAATTGCCTAGTGTGATTATGGTGTGGTGAATATTTTCAATTTCATGTGTGTTTGAACTTCTTCCCAGTCCATCATGCGTATCATGCGATGAATTAGCTTGGCCCTAAATCACTCTTTAAATGTAAGAGAAATGTGCAAACGGCTAGTCTATAATATGTCCTGACATGATACGGAAAGCATAAACATTATCAGTTTCACAAAAAGAGAAGCCCCGTGAAACTGCAGCATATTTCGGTAGCATTAGGTTGTGCTGCCAAATGCAATTACAATAGAAGAAGCCATGTCTCATTTGTCAAAACAATATTTCTGAAGCATTTGGTACCAGATAGAAAAAAAAAACTCATAAAAGAGACTCTTTTCTGTGAGATGACAGGGTTTTTTGGTATTCTGAATGATAGCAAGTTCAGATTTTGTTGGGGGGGAGTAGTACCAGATGCGATGGGGATAAATCACAAGATGCTCGGCCAGCTAGTGCAGCGAGGGTCCAATTATGTCCTCTTTCTTCTCACATCAGTCACGAGGCTAGCTACTTGTTGAGCTTAAGTTTATGTGACTCCTCACACTGAGGAGCGCTTGTGAAGACAACGGGGTGTCATAACGGCAAAGGACTCGTGTGTCTGTGTATGATTGTACCAATACTGGCTGCAATACTTCAAATTTGATTGCTAGTTATAAAGTTGTCATTACCTTTATATATTCTAATTTCATCACGGGATAATTCTTTGTACGTTCTATTTGATTGATTTTCTCAATAACAATGCAGCTGAAAATACATCCCATTGTAAGAATCTAACAGAGGCTTTTCAAGAGTTCAAAAACTCTGTGTGTGTATGAGATTGCACAATTTGTCTTTCTCTACTTAACAAATGATAGAAATGAGGCTTTGATCATAAAAGCCGCTGTACCAGGCTTGGGAAACGCAGTCCAAAGTAAAGTCTGTAATAAATGAATGGCTTTTTCTCCTGCTTATCTAAGTGCCGACACACCCTAGTTAGCTATTGAATGCCACCTCTATACAGTGCAGGTGTATGTCAGTGCAGTGCATGACTACCTACCCAGCAGTTGCTTCAAGGTCCAGTTCACTGTAATATGTGACTCAAAATGATACCCTGCTTGACATACAGTACCTGTCTAATTTAGGCTTGTGTTTCTCTCTCCATGTTGTGTAATATTGTGCCACTTAGCTGTGAGTGACAGACAAGGCTTACTGCCTCCACGGCAGCTCCTGACTGTTAAAAGCCAAACAAATGTCAGTCCATCAGGGTGTGTAAACAATCTCATACAAGCTCTAAAATGTTGACACGAAGAATTCTATCCCCAAAACCACCAATCTTGGAATTTGAATTATTTCTTTTACTTCCCAAAAATACAAAACAGTACATATTTCAATACAAGAACATTTCACAATGTGTTGTTGTCATGAAACATACAATAAACAGGGGCAATGGCACCTAGTTTAGAAAGTGGGATGGTAAAGATGTACAGTACAGATGTACCCACAAACATAACTCTTTCTGTTTGGTCATACATGGAACACAGTATCTATTCTAGATATGTGGGAGCAGCAGGGCACTTGTGGTTCGTGGATTTTGGGGACACTAGGAATGCGACTGGTTCTGGCTTTGCCCCACAGCGTCTTCTGTCAGCCCCCCATTTGGGCTCAAACTGGGGCTCTGTCTGGCTGAGAGGGACCTGGAGTGGTTGGAGTAGCTTGCACGAATCTGTATGCCAGCATGCGTGCTTACGTGTGTGTGTGTGTGTGTGTGTCTCCACTTGTGTGCCAGTGTGTGTGCGTATGCGTGAGTGCATTTTTCGTGTGGTTGGGGACTGTTTGTTCAGCAGGTAGTGTTTAAACCCTCATCAGGAGTCTTGCTGTAGTAATACATGTCTCTGGTCCCCCTCCCTCGATACCCCCTGCACATGTGGAAGTATCACATTACCCCTTACCACTTTCCCTCTCGCGCGCCACTCACCAGAGCACAGGACTCCTTTTTACAGCTAAGAAAACAGCCTTCTCTGGCAATTTCTTTTTTTTTCTGAAATCTTGGACCTGCGGCCTGGCTTGGGTTGGAGCCTGACCTGCCACCACTGGCTGGCTTTTATTGGAAGCAGAGCTAAGTGTTTGTTTTCACTGTATTGTTGGGAATTAGAGATGGGGGGTACCTTGGTCTACCTTTGAGTGGGGCCTCTGAGATGCGTGCGGAGCAGAAATTGCCCTCTGCACACAATAGACTGGCAAGCACGCCAAAAGCCAAGACATCACAGCTCGAGGACCTTGGATTCCAGCCGCAGATTTTCTTTTCTTAAACATAACACTCTTAAGTCTTAACAACCATCTTGAGTGCTCGGCTGAGCGGTTTGGGGGGATTACAATAGGAAAGGAGGAAAGTTAGAGAAGCTGAAAATGTCTTGCTTGGAGCCTGACGTGGGAGGGAGCTCAATTATTAACTTAAACATCGTATCTACCTCTGCAAGTAGTAATGCTAGAAGAACATTAACTTTGTGTCATTGTACTTCCGTGGTTTAATCCTTCAAGGGAGGTTATGTTTACTCTTTAACAATACTTTGGACCATAGTATACACTGCTATAGGCACACTACAACAAATGGACACATGGTGTATATAACTCATTTTAGAAGTTTGCTGAGATGATCTGATGTTCACAAAGTAACCGGTTTTACTCCAAAGGTGTTAAAGCAGAAATTCCTTTCCTGTGTATCAGGCTTACCAGTGGAGTAGATTTACCTCCCATAAAACGGAGGTGTTGTCAGTTCTGTCCACAGGTTTTTTATTACTGCTTGGTAATCTGACATCATGGAGACATATTGTAAGTTGTTTCATGGAAAACAAATGTCTCCAAATTCATTTGAACAATAATGATCACTTTTCAGAGGAACCTTCCAATATCAGAGGATATCAGCATGAGTCAGATGGGTTTGAGACGGATCACTTCTCCAGCTCCCATTACACTATGTTCTTTTGACGCCGCCATAAAACTCCATCTCCTCTAGTGGTGGAGCTTCTCCATCACCTGGAGAACGTCATCCAGGATGGAGGGGCCCAGATCCAGGCTGAATGAAAAGTTACTGTCCTCCTCCTTCTGCTGACCTGTGGTGTCCTCAGGACAGGTCGTTGTGGAGTCCCCATCTCTCCCTGAACTCAGGCTGCCCCGGCCAGGACTGTGACTCTGGTTGGGGCCAACAATGATTCTTTGCTGGTATCCACGCACCCCTTCCATCTCCCCTTCCTCGCTGTCCAGCAGTGGCATAGAGCTGCATTTTTTCCTCTTCTGGGGGGCGCTGTGCTGGCCCCTGGGCCAGTCAGGGCTCTCTGGAGCATCAGCCTCATCCAGGTTGAGACGAGGGGGCTTGGGTGGTGGAGAGCAGGCCAGGAAGAGGTTCTGCTCGCTCTGGGAACTTTGTAGGAGCAGGCTGTGGCCCATCTGTAGAAACGACAGGTCTCCAAAGCTGTCTGTATGGGCATTGTTTCCAATATGTGAGACGTGGCGGAAATCGGCCAGTGGTAGGCTGATCATGTTGACAGACAGCACCTCCTTGCGCTTGGTACTCTTCCTGGGCCAGCGACCCGAAGCTTGTTTTCGGTACAATGAGGTCCTCAGCGGCATCTTGGCAAATCTGGTTGAGATAGAGTTAAATGTCCTTATATAGCCTTGAACGTCCCTGTATCGCCTTGATTTGGTCAGCGAGGAATCCTTAGAATGAGGTGAAGTCTAATAGCAGCACCCCACCTGCAACAAAAACACTGTTTCGGAAAGAAGAGAAGCAAAGTTAAACAAATAAAATAGCATTCTGATGATGAGTTCATGTCAGAGAAAGAGGTTTTTCATCAACAGTACATCATAAATGTTTTCTGATTATCCAGCTTTGACTCTCATCATGAGTATGGAACATTCCATATATCTGTTTATAGTGTAATCCAGCACCAGATTGGATTATATCGGTCATTTTGATGTGAATAAGCAGCCGTTGTTTAGAGAATGCACCTGCTCTGCTTGATTTTGGATTAATGTAATTCAGTATTATTTGGCTACAGGGAGATGTTCCAACACATGCTTTGAAGCATTCAATTCTAAATGTTTACTTTTCAAATCTTGCTATTTCCCATGAACACAGGTGTGGTCTGCTGCACGTCCTCCAAAGGAAGTCTTATTAGCCTACTTGAAACTTCCAGTAACTTGGCAATACAAAAATGCACACTCCCAAGTGAGAATTGATATCCTGTAAGTATTAAGTGCTTCGTATCTCTCCACATTTTGTTTTGGGAGAACTTGAGCCATCGTGATGATGGCTTGAATTTCGAACACACGTTTACCGTTTTTTGAGAAATATCTATTTTTACTGATGGATAACCTATTAGTTACCAATAAAAAAAATTCTGTCAGCATTTTCACAAATAGCCGGGACCAGATGCGTCGCAAGTTCCTTTGCTGTGGCGTGAGAGGTGTGTCGTGACCAAAATGTGTTAGGGCAGGCCTTATATTTCAAAACAAGTAATCCAATTTTCATGCAGTTTTGGGGATATAATATTGATATTTAAACCAATTGACTTAAACCAATAAACTTGAAAGGAAACATCTTGGCAAATACATAACAATACAATAACAGTTTGCACGCTTGAAAGCAAAGTCCAACTTTGTAAGAAAAATAACTTTGCCTTGTTGACAGGCTTCATCTTTTGCAGCTTTTCGTGAGCTGTAATAATTTTATTGAGTGACACAGAACTCAGTTCATCAATGCTGGCATGCGTGGTCTCTTGTGATTTCATGGTCTCCCAAACAGCTTTGCCCACATTAGATCTGTGTTCGTGACTTGAAACACTCACTCTGTAAATTTGTAAGGCACTACAGCAAACAGGTTTTGTTGGCCTGTAAAGGTTTTATCGGCACTTTAGTAGCAGCGGGAGATTGGAGAGTGTGGACACAACAGCATTCCTTTGCAAACATGTCAGTTTGGCCAGGGAGGAGTCTTAGCATTTCAGCCGTGAGGATCATGTTCAGGAAACACTTCATGCCCAAGTAAAAATTAAAGAAGCCCATTAAAACAGATTTGCCAAGAAACCTCACAATTTTAAAATCATCTTCCTCTATGCTGCCATTAGTGGTCCGCCTTTGAGACAAACGCATTGGGCAGCCTAAAACTTGTCCAATTGAAAGTCTAACCAATTGCTTAAAAGCAGTGGACTCTCATGCAGTCGTTTGTCTAGCAGTATAGATTGTCTAGCAAAAGGATAGATAAAGATCTATCAGTTTGTACTTACCTGTCCTGCTGAGCAAAAACAGGATGTTTTAATCCCACACATACACACGTCTGTGTCAGGAAACTAGGCTGTGGCTGGTACCTGCACAACCTGACAACCTCTCCCTTGACATGATGGGGCTTGTTTAACTGCTGGGAGAGAGTAGCACAGCCCCGAGACAGAGAAATGAAACAACCAAACAACCTTCCTCAAATGAAACAACCAAACAACCTTCCTCAAATGAAACAACCAAACAGCCTTCCTCAAATGAAACAACCAAATCACCTTTCACACTAAATGGTCCCATACCCAATGCTTTCAAGACATGCCATCAGAACTATCAAGCCACTGTGTCTTACCTTTGTGTGTACTGCTGCTTAGCTGAGCGACTTTATTCCTTCAGACAAGACTGACACCCTCTACATGTGATCTTTTTCCCCATGCATTCCCACTGTAAGCTGCCACTAGTAGTGCAGGACTTCACACTCCAGGTGTGTTCACGGTGAAAGTCTTCTGTAACTAACAGATTAGCCAGGTGAGGTCAGAGTACAACAGGGTCAAGGCATCCAGGTGGAGTTTTTTTTTTTTTTGGTCTCTTTTTTTTCCCCCACTAGGATGTTTGCCAGCCGTCAGATGATATCATCCCTGTTGCCGTGTGAGTCGCCCTTTGAGTCATAGGTGTTAAGGTAGGTCCTGCTGGTTGGTTGGCTGTACCCACTACCTGTGGGGGAGAGAGTGATGAACAGGAGCTGACAGTCCCTGCTGATTTACTGCCTGTGATAGTGAGAAAGATGGAACTGTGGAAAAACTACCGCGTACAACTTCAAGAGTAGAGTGGTGTGTGTGTGTGTGTTTGAGAGGGGGGAAGGAAGATAGAGGTTGAGACTGAATGGTTTGTGTTTGTGTCAGAGTATATGCGTGTGTGTATGTGTGTGTGCTTGTGTTTAAAAGGAAGTTATAGGTAGGGTGAGCAAGCGGAGGGGCTAACTAGGGGTTAGCTGATCACTAATCTCCATGGCATTGTCCCTATGCCCTGCTGATTTCCTGATTTCCTTCCTGCTGTTGGCTTGTCTAAAGCCCCCCAGGCCAGCCCACTCCGCAGGCCCTTCTGCCTGACTGGAGGCCTATAGCTTCACTATCCAATCAAAGCACCCAATCGCACTCAGACATGTATGTACAGGCAAGCCGAGTTGCACAAGACGGATAACTTGTTACACTTCCAATTCTCACGACTCCAGTGTGTTGTCTTTGCCTTTGGAATGCTGTACCAATACCGTAATGGAAATTGAGTCAGAAGGGCGCCCTTTCTTTTCTGACGTATGGAATTTGGTTGGGTTTGACGTTGCAGGGATAAAACGTTTTGCTGTTTTCCCACAGGCATTAATTGTTACTTGGGACTTTAATCGTGCCTTTTTTGTTGTCTCACAATTTGCAAAGATTTTTGTTCTAGGAGTAGGGAGTAGATTTATCTAATCTCTTTCACCCTGTGTCCTATATCTTGAAGAGAGCACTTTATAATCACCAACATACCACCAGCCTCTGTTGTTCCTGCCAAGTCTCATAATGAACATTCTGTTCCAGCAGAAAAGAGGACATAGCAGTGTCTCCCTGTCTCTGGAGTCTGGACGACAACTCCTTTTCACTGAGATTAAACATCCAGGGTGTGAGTGGAATAGACGAAGCCTTTATCTTCGATTACTCTTCCAGTCCTTCAATAAACAATAGACCTGCTAGCCTGGTCCTCTCCCGTTCTCCTCCTCTGCACTTCAGTGCCAGAACAGTCAGGGAGACCAGACGCAATTACTCACGCAAAATGAAATTATCATAACATTTATTCAAGACTGGAACAGAGCATTTTTGAACATCCCTCTTCTACGAATCCCCCTCCTTCTTCCACCTTCTACCACAGAGCTGGTTTCATGCTAGTAGACAATCAGGGAGAAGAGTTAGTGTTATCTGTGGTATTTGGGAATGACCTCACAAGACCTGCCGTTTGACCAGGGCTTGGGAGGTGGGCTTGCGCTCATAGTTGTGTTGTCATGCTATGTAGCCTCTGGGCTGATACACTTGGCCCTAGCTGGATGTCTGCATGAACTTCGTCTCTCTGCCCTGACCAGAGCGGGTACTGTGGTTGATGCAGCTATGCGCGGCCTGAAATCTGGGATGCTGCGTGTTTTTGTTGTTGCAGGATAAAAACTGTTTCCAGATATTGCTTTGACTGGTGCTAGAAGCACAAACTGAGGCTTTGCTGGATATTCTTTTAGTCCTTTGTTGTGTGTTCTCCAGCTTCCCCTGTCTTGAGGCCCTAAGACAGCCAGCGTTTAGAGCAGTTGTACAGCAAGCACTCTGTCTGGTTCTCTCATATGAAAAACATTGTTTGATGGCGACAAAAATGGGATAACCTGTGCTTTCATAAAGTTCTCCTTGTAGTACAACACCAATGAATTGCCCAGAGTTTGTTAAACGTAAGACTGGACTGAGGTGAATTGATTTTTCATAGAACTGTGCCATCCTGTATTGTATCTATATCTGTCCCTAAATTATTTTTTCTAATATCTATTTGTAATATCCCTTCGTTCAGAACCCATCAAAGTCTGCATCAGTCATCATCCTAACCAATGTCGTCACTGTTCTCCACAGTGATGACATATTGATGAGCCCTATGGGTGTGCTCCAACAGAAACTCGCCCGTCAGTGTCTGGCTTCTAAGAGGAAGTGCTGAATGATATGCAGACGTTTGGTTGGATAACTGCAACATGACAGAGTGACTGGACTCGGATCGAAGTCCAGGTGCCATGACTCAGTGAATGTCAAGCAGAAAGTCTTGGGAGGTCTTGAGATTCAAAGGTCAGATGTATCTTATTGTGATTTGATCACATGGCATATCTATCATGTTTTCCTCTTTTAGATCATTCAGAATGAGCAAAAACAAAAAATGTGTTTAATGTACATATGCGTCGCCCATAACATGCTTTTTTTCCAGTGAATCTGGGCAGTCAGTGAAGTCTGAGAATGCACTGCCCTGTGTCTCCTGGCGCTGAATCATTAGTCATTATTATATCATGGTCGTGATATTTAGATTACTTTGAAGACTGTGGTTTTGAAGTAAACAATATGGGGTGGGCTGCATTCCACTGGCTGTTTGTTCTGCACATTAAATAGATAAGGAACATGTGAACATGCTAGGGCAGGGGAACACACTCACACTCACACACACACACACACACAGAGTGAACAGACATTTCAAATTTCTTTGGAACCTTCGTTTGGTTTTATTTTTTTTTCTCCCCTATAATGCCTGAACTCGTTTTGGCGTCTCCAAGGTTTAGACTCTGCATTCTTACCGGTCCCGTGGCTCCACTGTTTTAATAGGAAAGCTGTTGCAATCAGAGGGCTTTTCCCGGAAGGCTGGAATACGAAAGACATAATTCTGATTTTACAACGATGTATTGTTGGATATCAAAGAGGCCAACCCCCCACATCTCTCTATTCTAGGATCCCTGAGCTCATCCATCATAAAGAGAAATGCCAGGGCACTGGGAGTTCAAGCCTCCATTGCCATTTCTCTTTCACTGTTTATTTCCTTTTCTTTAAGGGCTTCCAAAGGCACTTTCCCTCTCCACACACACACATACTTGCATGGCATCTCACTGCTGACTGCTTTTTCTTTCACACTTTACACTATTGAACTTCAGTGGATGAAGCTGTTGCCCACATGTAACATACCACCTGCACACGTGCACTGTATCTCTTTGGCGATATCTTTGGTGATATCTTTTGCACTGCACTTCCCAGAGATCAAGTGGCAATCAAACCGTGTGGCCAGTACTGTGATGTCGGTTTTCTGTTGATGAAGTTTGAGTTTCTGTAGGTACCAGTCTGTTCTTTGTTTGTTCATCCATGGTGGCTATTGCCGCTCATGCTAACTACCGAGCTCTTCTTCTATTTTCAAATAAACCCGCTGTTGCTGCTGCCGGAAACGTAAAATGTATCACTTCCTGTGTGCTAGAGGATTTTTCCCGGGAAAGACCCGACACTATAGGTTGTGTTATTTCAGAGAAGCAGAGAAGTGTCCATACCTAACGCCAGAATTTCATTTGCACAATTAGAGCAAATCTATGGAGTCTCAGTCAGGGGGGATGGGACGCTCTTTTCTGGTGCAGACCAACTTTGTGATTTAGGACGATAAGACAGCTGGATTTTTACACAAATCTTGCTTAGTGTAGTTTTAAGGATCTTCGAATTTTGCATGCAAGATAACTATCAGTGACCTGTACCGCTTGCTGTCATGTATTGCTTATGTAATATAGCGTATGTACTGCTGTATTGCTTGCTGCTTTAATCATGATAAATGATCTGTAAGATTATTCAGTAGGCCTGCATGTGTAGAGTGTTTCTGTTGAGACACATGGCTTTGTCTGTAAAGTGAAAGGAGGTCTGTGTTTGAGTCCCATTCGGAAACCAGATGTTCGCAGGACGTGTCGATGTAAAGGGTTAAATACAGGCAGTAGATTTAAGACTAAATCTCTATGTAGCATTAGTTCTTCCCTAACAAAAACAGTATAATAGACCAGACCTTTGGGGTTTTATGTCTACCTAGTCTTATAATAAATGATGATTAATCCTCTACCATTTACAAAGCCTGAGTTCACGCTGCAAAGGAATTTCACCTTGGCTCGAGTGTGGCATGTGCAATACCTCTGCCCACTGCCTGTTTGTTTGAGTTAGCAGGAGCGTCCGGGCAACACGCACACTCCATCATGCACACACCCTCCCGTACACACACTAATGATCTCTAAATAAGTGTTTGCCTCTCATAAATCACCCACTCCATAGCTAAGTGACACACACATAGACACACACACACACACACACACACATTACACTACACTACACTGCTCCACACACACACATCAGATTGATTAACTTCACCAGAGTGCATTAGAGAGAGCAGGCTTGCAGGGAGAAAAGCCCTTTCTGCTCTTGGCAGCGAAGCCTGTACATCCCATAGGTCAGTGACCATCTGGTTAGAGATCGCTAATGAGTTATCCAGTTATCAAATAAAACAATTTGTAAACTCTCAAACTGTGAGATTAAGAGATTGTAAACATGAAATTGCAGTGGGTGTGGTTAGGCCCAAGTATTTCAACTGAAATGAAAACTTAATATGGAATTTGGTCTATTTCTCTTTGACACCTCACCATTACAACCATTACATCTTTGCTTGGCTTCAATTTCCCGAAGAAAGACCCGAGAGGCATTGTGGAACCGAATGTTCTGTGAGAGGTGTTTACCTCAAGTTCTTACATAATTCAAAAATAGTTTGATGACTATCTGTTTATCACAAACACATGTTGTCTGCTTGTCATACTTCTGTCTGTCTCCCTTCCCTTTGTTCATTTACATTTTGGACATTAAAGGAAAAATCCACCTTATAGTGTTAAAAAAAAAAACGCTGTTATCGAACATCAGGTCGATAACAGTCAATGAGCAATGGCTTCTTTCTAGCCCCCCCGTTTTGCACCAAAGTTCAACAATCATACAGGGAGAAATCCATTGTAGAAAAGAAATAGACACAAATTTCTTCACTAACAGCAGCCTCAATAGACCAGAATGCAATGCAGCAACAAGACACCAACATTACAAGTATCCCATAATAAGGGGTGCATGGCACAGAGCCACACCACCCTGACAATAGATGTAACAAAATAATCCTGTGGCAATTGAAGGCTCATGCATGATGGAGAAGTGCTAAATGAAAGGAGAAAAGGCAGAAAGTGTGTGTGTGAGTGTGTTCCAGTGATGTGAAGGGCATTTAACACATTATTTAACACATTTCCTGTTTATTTCAAATGGGTAATTGCTGCGCTCTTGTGTTCCTCATCAAATACCTGCATATGTGTTGGTGTTTGCAAGAAGAGATCTCTTTGTCTTTGTGTGATCATTTGCTAAATCATTCATCAATGTTGCTTTTCCTTTTTTGTAGCGATGTTGCAATCTCATCTTAAACCTGCCCAACTCCACAAACTCTCTCACTGACTCTCATTCGCACTCAATTCCTTACACGTACACACACACACACACACACACACACACACACACACACACACACAGATCTGTCACACACACAGAGTAATGGTGTAATGTGCAGCTGATCTGTACCAGGGGGACACATTGGCCACCTGTGCAGTAAGATGCCTCCTGCTGTGTGTGGGAAGGTGTGTGTGCGTGTGCGTGTGCGTGTGCGTGTGTGTGTGTGTGTGTGTGCTGCCTGACTCACAGCACTGGCGGTACTGATGATGTCATTACTGGCCCGGGGTCATACTGGGGTGTGCTGTTTAGTGGCCCGGCCATGTGACATCAGCGCTGTTACTCAACCCATTTGTGTGTGTGTGTGTGTGTTTTAATACCATCCTACCTCTGTGGTGGCCTTGTCCCGTCCTCTCGGCTTTGTACTGGGGCCCATTGTTTGTGTTCTGTGGTCTCCCTACTCTCCCTGGGCCCCAGTGTTTCTGGAACGCACACACACACACACGCACTCATGCATGGGTACACACCATGTGTTTAGTTACAGAGTGATGCACAAGCTAAACATGTACATTCTAAGTTAGCACCCTGGGCAAGGAAACCTCCCTCATCCTGGGAAGAGATGTGTCACACTGCCCATAAAGCACCTGTTTAGTGCTCAGTTCCCCTCCAACATTAGCTTAGTACAGTCCGCCACTGACCACACCAGATAAAAATAGGTCACACCAATTCCTACATCTGGTAATGTTTTTCAGGCACACTTCAGAGAAAGGCCAGTATAGGGCAGGGAAAAGCGGAGGTTTGCTCGCTTGAGAGGAGAGCCCATTTTCACCGGATGGAGGATACATGCTTGTATTTCCTTTAATTGAAGATGCGAGAGTTGTTTATTTACCTAATGGTGTTCGCGTGATATTTCATAGTTACGTGTCAGACAAGGGCTTGAGCTCACATTACTGGAATGATAATAGCAGCTTTCCTCAATCCAGGGGCAGAAAGGGAGAGGCGGGGGGGCAGGGGGAGTACTTCTCCTCACCGACTCTCTCCTCTCTTCCTCCTCCACTCTTCCCCTCTTTCTCTCAGCACATGGATGCTGGAGTCCCCGTGATGTTTTCCAGATGCCTTAGCTCACCGAGCACATTGACAAAACCTTCCTCACATCTCTCGCTCTCTCCCTGTCCCTCATGCACACACTCCCCCTCTCTCTCTTGCAGCTCACTGTCTTGTTAAAGAGACACTTCCTTGGCACAGCGGACTTCCTGGATCTAATCCTATAAAACAATGGCTTATTCTGTGGACACTTAGCCTCCCTCCCCCTCCACTATGGGATTAAGGAGTGAGTGAGTGAGTGAGTGTGTATGTATGTTGTATGTGTATGAGCATATGAGAATTACGCTTGCTTGCGTAACATAATGCTCTTTCATATACTGTCTGAATGAGCGTACAAAGACACCTAGTGTTGACTCTGCCACCAGGGTCTCTTTACTTCTTTGGGGTCCCTTTCCTTGTGCCTGGATGTGTGCGTTTGTGTTGCCTATGTATGGCATGCGTTGTGAGTGCACAAGTAGTGGTGTGTGTGTGCGCGCTGTGTTCTACCCTGGCAGATTAGCTGGTGGCTGGCTGACTGTGGCCTCTCTAATTCCCCCACAGCCATCATTGTCCCAGCCCTGGCCCTTCAAAGAAATCACACACACAAGGAGAGCCCGGGCCAGGGCCAGGCCCAATCCCAGCCCTTACTTTGGGCCTAATGACCTCAGGCAGCGAAATTACGTCAGAGTTAGTCAGTGTTGCTCCGGGGGCTGCCGTTGTACTGAAGGTAATTGAGATGAGAGCGTCTGTCTGTCTGCCTCTCCTCTCATCCCCTCTCCTCTGCACCCTCAGGCTCGGTTGTGAAAGCAAACAGGCAAACAGCGGACCGTGACAGTGGTGTCATTCGCTCCATGTTCTGCCCTGTGCCGCTCCCGTCACACTATGAAATACAGACATGTTATATGAGAGCTTGACGCATACAGTGCTCTGAAATTCCCTGCCAGTGAAATGGCTTATTAGACATTCTTCCCTTTAATTTTGATGCTTCTGAATGTTTTGAATGTGAACTTGAATGTGTATATGTGTACATCCTGATACAGTTTTTAGATTTAGAACTGTCAGCATTCGGCAATAATTCTACTGTCTCTCTACTTTAATTGTTGCTGTTATCTGCCTCTTCATGTTGACTTGTTTGACGCGGTATGTCTGCGTCCCCTGCAGGGCTCCCTGAGCAGCGAGCGTGACTACGAGAGCGTGGTGCTGATGAGGATGAGGCAGGCTGCCGAGCGACAGAGACTAATAGAGGAGATGCAGAGAGAGGATGAGGAGGAGGCTGCCAAGTACTAGCACAGCAAGACCCAGGCCGGGACAACCCAACACCGCCAGCCCGCAGCTATAAACCGAATACCCGTGGCTTTAGTTTCATAAAGCCTCTTATTTGTTTTGTTATTAGCTTTTTTAAAATATATAAAATGTAGAGCAAAATAAACATCTTTAATAACTGAGGACTTTTTCTTTTTTTTTCTTTTTAGCAAATCTCATCCACTTTAATTACTGTGATATGTGTCTTTACTTTTCCTTTATTGAGAACGTAGGACAACTGAGAGGGATACAGTCCTGATCAACAACTGATTTGTTTCTAAATTACTTTAAGAGCATGAGAGTTATCGGAGGGAATTTAAGACTTGTGCAATGTGTCGTAAAAGAGCAGAGATTGGCCATGCGACACTACGAGTAATAAAAATACTACAATCATGTAATTTTCATCTGTCAGTAACATTTTCGGTCTAACTGTGACAACTCATTACCTCATTATTGCAGCCAAGTCAGTGCAATGTGAAGATCATTCTTTTCTGATGTCGGTGTGCTAGTTCAGTAGATCTGTGAAATGAGTGGAGTCCTGTAACAATCCAAACCGCAGACCATTCAATGTGACTGTGTGGAAATCACATCTCCTCCATGTTAAACCAGTAATTAGGTCTAGATTGGAACGCTAGGTAGGCTTTTATGGGAATTCTTGCGGGCTCGCGTGACGAAAAGTGAATATACGCAGGAGGCCCTCTATTATAGATCTGGTGGTTTGATGATTGTTCCCTGGGCTTTGTATACAGTGTTTCTAAAGCTCTGCTCCAAAACTGAAGAGGCCCTGTGGACTGTACAATTTCAAGGCTGCACAATGCTGTTCTACACTCAGCTTGACGTTTCTGTGCTGTGGTGTATTTGCAACTTAAATAGCTCCATGTAATTGCTCAGCAAATCATTCATTGTAGAACTTCTCCAATTCTGAAACATAATAATTTTGACCATCTATATTTGATAAAGAGGCTTGAAGCGGTAACCATATGCTGTTGGGTGTAACAAAGGCTAGGCTTTCATTAAAGGAGGGTACTAAAATATGTTCTGCACAGCTTACAGAATTACACCACAAAGCAGTACATGCCCATCCATTTTTTTCCTAATACAAGCGTTATTATGATCGTATGATATTGCAGGGATGTGTAGAGCGAAGATTGTCCCAAAACAAATGCACCCATTGCTTCAGTTCACTCCAGCCGTTAGTGCTTCTGTCGGGTCATGTGACAGGCCATCGCCCCACGTGCCCGTTACTTCAGAAACTTTGCTCTGTTCATGCTCTGCCCTTTGATCTGACTGAATTTCCTCTGAATTGCTATTCAAAGCTGTTTCACAATAGCTTTATGTAACAGATACCTAGAAGATGCTCTATATCCATTGTGTATGCTCGCTGAAGTGACACGCTACTGCTTTCAGTGACCCACATCAAGTCAGACCCTACAATACCAGACTGTTGCGGTCAATCAAGTTTTGTAACAAGGTCCCCTGTCTGTGGTACATCTGCCCATCCAAATAGACTTATTTTCCTGTCCCTTGGGGGCACTATAGTGTGTGCCAGTGCTTCCTCCTGTCATCATGTTCAGAGCTTCATGGCAACATCTAACCCAGTCTTCCGTCTCCCCGCCACTCCTGCGCTGCCTCGCCACGGCCCTGTTACACAATGTCCAGCTGTGAAGCGGTGTGGTGTGGTGTGGTGGGAGACATCTGCTCCTCTCCTGCAAAATCCCCTCATCACATGGTTTTGTTTATGCAAAGCCCTTTTCATATCCCGGCAATGTGAAAAAAGCCCTGAAACACTCAAACTCCGTCCAAATGACAACAGAGGAAATACAATTACAGGAAACACATTAACCGCCAACCCTGCCCTGAGGAACTTTAATATGTGGGGTGGAGGTGGAGGCAGAGTTGTGTCTGAGGCAGCAGGTCTGGCAAAGGTTGGCTGGCTACGGGTCTGGCTTGTGGGTTAGTGATCCAGGCTGGCTCCAGACACGTGCTGGCAGACCTGGCGCTGTAATGAACCACCCAGCGTGGCTCTCACACTGTGTGCCTACAGCGCTATCATCATCGTGGGGCACACAATCCGCAGAGCTATGAGGACTGAGTTCAAGGCTCACACATACAAGCATGGGAGAGAAGGCAATATTCTGAGAGCATGTTCGACTGACCTTTTATGTCTATGTTTGTGAAGTGCCTGTTTATTGGTCCCTCGAAACTCTAAATCTGTTCCTTAGTGTCTGTAGTAAATATTCAGAGGATTACAAATATATTTTTTTTATTAATAAATCATTACACAATCAGTTTACCGTATATCATCACATGCATGGGGTAGAAGAACAGCTTTACACAGTGCTATACATAAAAACCTACTTTGAAAGGACGGGAGAAGAAGAGGGTGAGACCTTGTATGTGGGCAGATTGTAGATATTTGCTTTTCAACAAATCCTACTGACAAATTACACAAACTTTGGAACTGGTCTCTCCCTGTACATGTGACACTTGGGTCACAAGTACTAGTGAATGGAAAACAATACAGGCAAAAGGCCTTATAAACTCTGAATGTAGTTTGTTGCACACACTTCAATAATCCCCTGTGACCTATAATCTATAGAACCTAATCTGTAACCGTACGTCTGGGATATTGTCTTCAGATGAAAACTTTTTTCACATTTGAGGAACGGCTGATTTTGTAACTGTCAACACATAGTAGGTAGAGTAGAGAAGAAAACCGTAATCAACAAAAAGTTCATGAGCACAATCAATTTACCCTTTTGAAGGTCGATAGAGGCATTTAGATACAGTCACAGTTTAAGCACTGTGTTACTTCCCTGTGACGAGAGGGAGTTGTTGCAACTGGAGCTATTGATAGAAATCTCTCTCTCTTGCCAGGGAAACACACAGGAGACACGTAATTTGCCCCAGGACCGATCACTCTGTCTCCTTGTGGAGGCACCACACCAGCGTCTGTCCCACCCCTGTCATCGTCACCACGCGGAAGCCGATCTTCTCCAGCTTGTCCAACACCAGGCGAGGTGGGTCATCCACATGGTACTCGGAACTAAATGAGCATAAACACAAAGTGATTCGACTTCCTACAGATGTGGGATTTCAGTCTCTTTCAGTAAACTTTCCTTGGAAAGTAGAATGCTTTTAATTGTTCTTGTGCTTGTTCACTTCCTTCCACACCTTGGTTCATTTCCCAGCAGCATTTGAATCAGATTGCCAATGACAACACTTCCCTGAACTGTATTCCAGCTTGACCGGTTAACCCCAAATCTGCAAAGCAGCAGCTTTCTTTCACCACAACTGATTTTTTCCTCCATCTGTCCTGAGCTCAGCTCTGTTGTCAATATGTACAAGTAACTGTCAAAATGAAGGAAAGACCAACATTAAGTGTCTAAATACGGCAGTGTGGCCGAATGTGAGTTGCCAGCACATCTTCAAGAAAAGGTGTTTTGGGGATGGCGGTGGACATTGCCGTCTCAGATGCCACCCAAATGTTTCCCATAAGTGTTAAATTTTTCATTTGGGTTGAGATCTGGTGACTGAGATGGCCATGGCATATGATGCAATACTGCTGGTTTTCTATCCTACCAGGCATTCACCTGGTGTCTCAGGTCTAACCCAGTCCCTGGTTAGACGGCTAGAGAAAACTAGAAAGAATAGAAAACCAGCAGTACTCTGGACCCAGACATCCAGATTTGAAGATCACTGTCTTAGATCACCTTCATACTCATCAAATCATTCAGTGACCATTCATACGTTGAGGATACGTTGAGGATACGTTGTCCTTGGCCTTTACCTAGCTGTTTAAGGGATTAAGTGGTGCAAAACTATGCCAAGTAAGTAAAGTCCACTGGCTGTCCATATATTTTTATATCACTCATTTACTCAGTTAACCTGCAGCACACTTCCTACATGCCCACCCCCACATTAACTGGCCCTCTCAATTTCACATACTCACAAATTGTTCCCCAACATGGTAGTTTTCCTGGCTCCCAAGTAATTCATGACAGCTGGATCGGAGTACTCATCTCCTACATTGGTTGGACCAGTCTCCTGAAAGAGTGCAATTAAGCATATTACTTGAGATGAAGTCTTCTTTGCACCACTGGCCGTTCAATTTAAAGAGATACTAAAGAGATAAAAAAAAATGTATCTATAGCCTCTTATTTGTGCAGCTCTCACTGCATATCACTGAGCCTCGTGCGTCAACATGCTGAGCACTGGCAGGTACGGATTGCATAATCTTGTAATAACTGGACAACCTCCAAATAGATTATAGATAGAGGATATAGCATCAAGTTGCTTGAGTGGCACAGACGACAAAACGAACATGCGCATAAACAACAGGCCTACAACTAGGCTGCATGTGGTTTTAATTTAGGACACCATGGCAAAAGAAAACAACCTTATACGCACGCTGCTCGCTCCGTTTGAAGCCGAGGCTGTTTGTTGTTTCCAGCATGCAAAATATTACAGGCCATTGCATAATGGTATCATTTGATTGATGAGCAGAATGCTCGAGTGTTGCGCAGCCAAATAAGTAAATCCCTGAATCTCAAACTCGAGCGCGCCTTTCCTAAAAGCATTACGCAGTTACAGAGGCAGGATACAAACCAGTCGAATCTGCGTACTGATGAGCATATAAGGCATCCTTTATCCCTGGCGCTGAATCGCTGTTCCCTTGGGCATGAACGAGTACGTTTCTTGAGACGCGACAGTCCCCTCTCCAAGTTGCGCTTCTGCTGACAGCTCTGTGCGGAATGCGGAAACACCCACCGCGATGGACCAATCACAGCCCTTCCCCTCAGCGTCTGTCAACCAAACTGGTTACACAGAAACGTCTTGCTCAATTGATGTGATCAATGGGTTGTTTAAATAGGGAAACATAGCCTAATGGGCACATGGCAGAGGAAAATGTTTTTATTGCAGAGTTCACCGACACAATGTGTCATTCGGTTTAATTAGCCAGCTTAACACTTATTACTTTTCCTGTCTGACAAACTAATGAGGGATTATCCATGTCTGTCACTGTCAGTGCAAATTCCCCTGTACAGCCCAGGATTCCCTTATCATTGTGTAACTGGGGAATTGTAGATTTTGCCCAGTGTTTGTAGCCAACATGGATGTGAAGCATTCTGCTCAGAGCTACTTTAAAGTTTTTAAAGTCGATGACAATCGAGTAGTAGCCATGGCATTGATAGTTTTCTTTTTCCTCTGGGCTCGCTAAATTCTTTGCTTTGTGATAAGAAATGTTTTTTTTTTGTTACTTGTATTAACAGTATTCAGTATTCCCTCACTATCCACATACTTATCGCTTTTAGTTTTTATCCTAATAGAAATAGCCATTTTCGATCCAGTTTACATAATATCACATTTGCTAAGATACATGTGTGTATACATATACTCCATTGACCTTACACTGTCTGGAACGCTAATTTCCTTTTCAGAGTTTTATTAATTTCCTCTTCAGTGCAGCAATAACACATTTGGATTGGTCTTGTGACTGGGAGGGAAATGAAAGACATAAACCAAAGCCAAACAACAATGGTGGGGACTCTGATAAAATCAGCAATATGAATTTAATGTCCTTTTGATGCCAGAGGGGGTCTGACGGACGTTCAGTTTGGCTTTGCGTGTTATGCTCGGAGGGAAGGGTAATTTGAAGGCTGATCACAGCTTGATATTGCGAGGGTGGGCAGACATTCGAGCAAACCAGAGCTCATTCAGACATACCCTACACCACAATCAATCTTGAACACATTACACTCTCCAGAAAATTTTATGTGGTTTTGCATGAAAAAAAGTCTGTAAGATTTAATATATGTTGGGTTTATACTCCGTGCGACAGATGGGATCACATTTGTTACAGTTCTGACATTCTGCACTGTGAGACTGCACAGTGAGTGGCTGATACTGTTGATTTAATGTTGATTGGGCCTACTATGGCAGTGTCCTGAAATAATCCAGAGCCCATAATCTGTTACCCTTCTATTACGAGGGACACAGGTGCTTGTTAAGGATTGCTGAGAAGATTGCCACCTACTGGCTCCAAAGATCACTGTCACCCACATCTTATTTTGCCTGCTGGTCTTTGTCTGGAAAGGGGAAAAGATTTATTTGATCACATCTTTGGCTTTCACCCGACATCTGCACATAGAGTATATTTAATGTGACAAAAACTGTCACTTTTCCTTTCCTTTGGAATATACACACTTGGTGATTGACAAATGAGCATTTTGACTTTCAAAAGTGTATGAAATGAATGAGGATGGCATCTAAATCATCATCACCCTGGTGTGAAAAGAGCGTTCCTGTAGAATGTGTCTTTTCTTGTTTTTTATCTGTCCCTGTTGACCCGAGACCTGCCTCAGGAACAAAAACGGGAAAGCAGCAGGGTTGTCACCGAAGGCCCCAAAAACAAACCAGGGACTCCTGTCTTGCCAAGGAACACTCTCTCCAAACATGTTCCTACCCGGGACGCTTCCTGTACTCCCACAGTGACTTCCTGCGCTGGCTCATCTGCTGCTGGTTATTGGAGTCCGGGGTCAACTTTTCTGTGACCTGAGGCGACAGCGGAGCACATCCCTGGTGGGGAGCTCAGGAAGCAGTTTGATGTTTTGATGAGGTCTCCTCCTTCACCTTCTCACTGGCAGAGCAGCTAAGAGGTGTTGGCCTGTTGAAGAAACACGTCCACTCTGCTGTCATATGATCCACTGGTATAAAAATGATAAAATCCAACAACAAACAAACAATCAAAAAGCAATTACAATTGCAACTACAGCATTGTAGTGTGATAGTTGTGTATACGTATATATCATTGCAGAAATATCCAAATAAGAGCCATTATTACTGCAACACCTCCTGGAACTGATCCTGGAATGGAACAGAAATTACTCCACCCCTACCCCCAAAAACACTACAGTAAACACAGGTTGTTTCTTTATGAACAAAAATGATGCACCAATATTTTCCTGCACGCTGTACAGGACAGCCTATCAATCACGTGTCGTTTGGAACAGAAATAATCATTATTTTAAATAGAATTCAAATCCCGCTGTCTGCATCCTAACATGTGTTTCTGTATGGTTCTGTTATAGCTCATATATCCG
Source organism: Monocentris japonica (assembly GCA_900323365.1). Lineage (NCBI taxonomy): Eukaryota > Metazoa > Chordata > Actinopteri > Trachichthyiformes > Monocentridae > Monocentris > Monocentris japonica. The sequence continues at coordinate 29,421 of OOFE01003606.1, forward strand.
ACACAAACCATTGAGCCTTCTATGAAATATACGGCTGGGGGATTTATTTGCTGTGAATATGAGGTGAAGACCTTGGAGAACCTGGGAGAAAATGTTTGCTTTTGTAGAAATATAAAAATCCAGCCAAATGGAGGCTGGAGGCAACATGTACATAATGATTTACTGTTAGTTAGTGTGTGTTGGAATGATATTTGAGTTTTGAGCAGACAGATCTAAACTGTGGGAGGGTAGAGACAACAGGCAGGTCTCCAGCCATGTGCTGATCGATGGGGTGTTAGGTTTACTTACCGTATAGGTTTACATCCCCTTAATTGTGATAGATGATTGTGCTGCTGAACTATGTAAAGAGCATCTATCTCTTCCTGAACCTCACAGAAGCTGGAAGAGAGAGTGAGAGAGAAATTGTGCATGTGTGCATGCTTTGTGTGTGTGGTTAGGCCTTAAGGTGTGTGTGTGTCTTTGTGTGTGTGTGTGTCACAGTGCATGCATCTGCCTGCGAGATGAAGTGAGGCGTAGTTCCCCTCTGACTACCTTCACAGTTCCTCCCGTGGAAGGAGATAAATCCTTAACCTCCTCTCTCTCTCTTTAGGTATTTTCCGATGCCGTAGATATCACCTAGCAGCATCTTTCTCCTTTCTACCCTCTTTTCTTCACCTCACTTCACCTCACTTCACTTCACTCACCCCTCCCCTCTCCACTCACCTCAACTCCCTTCACCTCACCTCACTTCACCTCGCCTCACGTCATGTCTCCTCCCATCACCAGTCCTCATTCTCAGTGCTCACTTTGATAGCTGATACTTATGGTTTGAGAATTACACAACACATCATGGTTTTACATCATTGTGAAACATTGGAAGTGCTATTACCAGGCTGATATTTAGTTGAGAAACACCAGAATGCGGTTTCTGTGGTTGCAGATACTGGAAGGATCTGTTTAGGGAGAGTTTCTCTCAATGATTAAGAACAATGTCATCGCATGCTGACACGGGCTTCTACACTGTGTCTTGTCTCTCATCACCTTAGTTCAAAGCTTTATTTTGTTCAAGGAATTTATCCCTGGCGATCACTGCAATGGGATGGAGTATAGGAAACAACACAATGCATAATATGGGCCACAGAAGGATCATTTCAGGTCTGCTTGGATGTATCAACTATATTACCTAGCTCTGTGTTGTGTTGCAGCGTGTTTGACCTCCTCTCTACTAATTTTCACCAGTTAGACTAAGTTGCCTCCGGGTGCATCAGAAAGAGAAAACATATATCTTCTTTGTTAAATGGAATTCATCGTGAACTGGACGTCCTTTCTGTTCATCCAGGACCAGCGTTAAGGTTTTTGAGCTATTGGATATAGACATTGTTAGGATTTAGTAGCACTGCTAGTGCAAGTCAATGGAGCGAAACCCAGGACTCTGAACAATCAGATGCAGCACCTGCCATAGAGCTTCCCTACTGTTTCACAACATGGTTAATTAAATAAAATGACTTAAATAACATTTTAACGATTTGGTATCGAGCCCCATTTCTGCTGAATGTCTGCCTCTAATATCTTAAACAGTAGAAACACTGCTGGAAGTGGTTTTGGATGCACTGAAAGGACTCTCGGTTCTTGGTAAATTAGATAGGCTTCCTAAAAATGTTTCCATTTTTAAAGCTCTTAGCCCGGCTTGACCACCAATTCCAGATCATTCATTAAGTTTTATTTCCCCCTCCCAAAGAGAGTGAGTGGAGTTTCTTTACCGGATCATAAAAGTGTTTATGGCCACATTTTACGACAAGCCAAACGCTTCTCTGATGATCCTACCCAGAAGGTGGATAAAATGAAAAGGAAAGTAGGTCAAGCGATTACGACACAAGTAAACGTTACAATTTCATTTATTATACTGAATCTTTGTGAAAACCATTTAGTGACCGTGGCATATTAAATGAAACATACTCTTTAGGTTTTAATAAAGTGGTTAGATGGGAAGTGGTACTGTAAGTATTTGGATCACTGTAGTTACTCTCTAGTCAACATTCATTGAGCTTTGCGTTGTTAGAGAGGGCGGTACAACGTGGAGCCTTGATTCAGGACATAAACTATTCTGCCACTAAATAGTAAAGTGGTTAGCTGATAGACGTGTGCTGATGTCACGATACTAAGTCACCACAGTGCTGCACATTCCATACACAACATATCAGGACCTCAGAAAGCAAATGGGGACACACAGACAGATAAATAGCCAGAAAGAGATGGACAATTGGACAGCGAGAGAGGAATGACAACATGGATGCAAAATGCCATTAGGGCTGAGTCACATCATTATTCCCATCAGGCCTTTGGTTATTGTCATGTTTTTTATTATATGTTGCAGCATGTGGTTGTTGTTTATGAACAAGTCCAGCAGACGTAATCTGTTCAATGCATCATCACAGCAATACTGCATAGGGAATGGGTGCGCTGAAAAAAAACCAACCATGACAACAAGCTGGGACAGCTTGACATATAACAACAACAACAAAACAGTTGCCATGACACTTGCCCGGTACAGGAAGCTCTGAGACTTTCCGTTGGTTTACAGTGAAATATGACTTGCCTCTTAGGCCAGCTCTCGTGCATTACGTGACGACAACAAGTCAACAAAGAGGATTCAGATCTTTCTGTATACCCACTGATGGTTGATGACATCATACTGTCACGTGTTGCTATGGTCACTTGTATGTAATGAAAAACTCTACCCTATGTGAGGGCTGTAAGTGTTTGTGATTTATTAAGATGGATAAATCTTGAGTGAGTGTGCGCCAGCTAAGGAGGCAGCTAAAAACAGTAACATTCGAGGTCCAACTTAATTTTCCATTAATAAATCACCAGACCCTTGAAATGAAGAGCCCAACTGTCTGCTCAATATCCGCTTAGGAAAGAACTGAGCAGAATATCCAGATGCGTAGTAGTCCTCAATATTGCGCCAGACTTGCAAGCTCACAGTCGGCAGTACAATCATGTGAAGCTGTTGCCTTCACTTGCCCTCACAACAAAGAAGGAAAGAGACGATGAGAGGAGAGTCAATTATGTGACAATGATGTCATGGGACTACTGGCTGTGATGAAGGCCATATGTCTTAGGGGGTTCCCTCGTTGTGCTCTGTGCCCTGCGCCCTTCAGATGAGGAACTGTAGATTTTCTGACAGTGTGAGCTGAGAGTAATCGGCCACCGTGACAAGAACGGATCACTTTCCTGTTGTAGGCGAGGCAGTCACCGTGGCGCAAACATGTATAAACAATAATGTCGACATTTTTGTTAAAACAAGCTATGTTGCGTGTTTGAGCGAAGCTATGTACTATAGAATTACTGCAAATCACCACTTTGGCTCGGGATGACAAACTACATTTTGGTAGCGTGATTCATTGTCTTGTTGTGGCAGATAACACGTAAATTACCACCTCTGGACTGAATCCATGAAGAGAATGCATCCGCAAGCTGACCTTGTAACATCCTCTAGGGTTTTTGAGATGCGTAAAACTGGCCCGACTGTCGTGAGCAACATAGTAACTCAGTCCAATTTCTTGGAAACACACACACACCCACAAACACAGGGCTCTTATGGCTTTACAAGATGATACACGAAGCTGAGGCCAGTAAGTCACATTCTCAGATGTAGCGTGGTTGGCGGGCTGCTGTGTTCCCAGACCAATAGCTCATTGACACTTACCTAATTCATAATTTGCCTTTTTTTTTTTTTTTTTTTTTTTTTTACAAGCTTCAACTGAGCGCAATATCACGCGGGAGATATGGACACCCAGCCACTGCTGCACACACACAAAGTTAATACACAAATATACACACACACACAGACAGAGCACTCACCGAAGTAGGTGCGAGGTTGAGTAACGAGGCTAAAAGATATCTGAGCCTTCCTTTCTTATCTCCGCTTGTCCTCATCTTCTCTTTCACTCTCGCTCTTTCCTCCCACCCTCTCTTCTGGGAAGGCTCTATTTTATCTTCAACATAATACTCCTCTCTTCAGTTTAAACAGCATGGCATTCCACACAGCAGTAAGTCAGATGCTCCTATCAGCGCTGTGTGAGGTGAGAGAAGGTGGACATGTTGGAGGGTCACTTTAGGATGTTAAGATGTCACACCTGGAGCTTTACATTAGTTCAGTTTTGTGATGACGTGTTGTAATTTAGCTTTTTGTTATTTTCACTTTCCCTTAACCTGCCTTGTCTACTTCTACTTCAGTTAGTGATTTCCTAAATTTCCCAGAATGACTTTGTACAACCTCCAGAGAACTTGCCTCTACTTTGTTTTATCAGCTGGGCTCTATGTGTAGGTGGAGAGTAGCGATAGTAACGGCAAGAGAGCAAGAGCTTCCAGATGAGAAAAGGCAAGAGTCATGCCCTTACTCAAAACACAACATGTCTTGCAACTGCATTGCATTATGGTCTGTTGATGCTACTGTCAGTAGAGAAATTTGTGTCTTTTCCTTCTACAATGGATTTCTCCCTGTGTGATTGCTGAACGTCGGTGCAAAATGGTGAGTCTAGAAAGAAGCCCTTTCTCTTCGATTCTGCATGACTGACTCCAAAACTTGACTTTGATGTTTTAGATCATTGAAAAATGTTCTCCTATTAAACTCCACTGTAGCTGTGCTGGAAATATCTCACTGTGATGTCAGGTTGTCTACCTTTGGCCGCTTATAGAATAAGAAAATACACCTCCAAACAACAAAATGGACCCAGAAATACAAGATACATTGCCAATTGTGTTAAAATGTTTTTTTATTTTTTATTTTGAGATGTGACTAATTCCATAATAAACCAATAGGCAAATATCATCTCTGTGCCAAGTTGCTTTCTGAGAAAGCTGGTTAAATGCCCACTGTAGCTGTTCATGTCGAAAAGGAGCTGGTTCAGTGAAGCATGGCTGCAGCTTTGTGTGTGCAAGATGACCTCAGAAACATTAGCACAATGCATTGCTGTCTTCTGTGCTGAGGGCTCCTGTGGTGTTCCAGGAAAGAGGAGCTTGTCTGGGAGTTGTTGTACTGTTGACTCAAAGCCACAGAGGC
>OOFE01003607.1:6862-20771 GCA_900323365.1 Monocentris japonica
TTGTGCAGCTCCAGGAAAACCAGGACGAGATAGAGAACATGATGAACTCGATCTTCAAGGGTATCTTTGTGCACCGCTACAGGTACACTCTTATATATTACCTTGCTTATGAACGTTAATGTGGCCATCACTGCCTGTAATTTGTTAGTGTTACTCCAGTTTGTTGTAATGCTGGTTAATAGCAGCCTACTATTTAAAAGTAAAACATGTACCAGTGTAGCGTTTACCAAAAGTTGTTTTTCTCTTTTATTAACTTCAGAGCCATGTCTTTGAAGATGGTGCAGATGGTGAAGATGACCACGTTTTTTAATAATGTTGGTGTGGCCATTGCTGCCTATAACTATGTCAAATTAATTGTTGAACACTCTACCAGTGTAGCCTTTGTCAAATGTGTTCTCCTTTTTGCAGAGTTCAGAGTTGTTTATCATGATGATGACGATGCTGATGGTTATACTCTTATACTCTTTATACTTTTCTCAGGGATGCAATTGCTGAGATCAGAGCCATCTGTATCGAGGAAATCGGTGTGTGGATGAAAATGTACAGCGATGCCTTCCTCAATGACAGCTACCTGAAATATGTTGGCTGGACACTGCACGATAGGGTGAGCAGACATGCACACACACACACACACAGACACATCAGTGTTTATTTTGTAACAGCTGGTGCAGTTAGTGCAGGCTGCATCCCTGAAAATGTTTCATTTGAATGCTTGATGTATTTTAAGTACTCAGAATGCATATGATAAAAACGCAAACTGCCCTGTTTGTTGTGGTTTTTGGGGAGACAGAGTAAAATTAACTGAAGGGCTCTATTCCAAAGCTACATATCCATCCAGGAAAAATTTAATTTAGAGGATCCAGACTGTAAAAGTGTTGTCTTTTGTCAACCAAGAAATTTTCCTAATATCTTTAAAAATATGTAATTTTGCTATCAATCTGTTTGTAAGTGTAGGTGTTACTTTTTCTAAATGGTGGTACAAAAGTGTTCATTTTTCTTCTCATATTTTCTCAAGATGTGGTGCTGCTGTGGTGGTTCACCACTGCTGAATGAATATCAGCAATTCACTGATTTGTGCACAAAGTCACACATTTGGCCCACAGAGATCTGTGTTTCCTTGTGCCCTTTCCTCAATCTGTCTCTCTTCTGTAGCAAGGAGAAGTGCGTCTGAAGTGCCTGAAGGCTCTGCAGAATCTGTACACCAACAGAGAACTGTTCCCCAAACTAGAGCTCTTCACCAACCGCTTCAAGGTAACACCAGGAATGTTACTACTACTACGAACAATAATCGTCATAATAGTTATTTTCAAGACACTCAGCAACACTTTACATCAACTGGTGGAGAAACAAAAGTCAGTAAAAACATAGGGGTTGAAAATAGTGCAGTTGAAAAAATGATTATAGTGATTAATATCTAGCAAAATAATTGTGTTTATCATTTTAGCTTTTGGAGTCCTGATACAATCCCGCCAATGGTTGTTTTAGTGTCTTGCCCTTATTCTGTTCATTAGACAGAATCTGAAGCCCCTTTCATGGCATGCTTAGAATTTCCCTGTTTGACTGTGTTTTGTTTATTCTGACAGGACCGTATCGTATCCATGACTCTGGACAAGGAGTACGATGTGGCTGTAGAGGCCATCAGACTGGTCACGCTCATCCTGCAGTGAGTAGCTCTGATACTCACACACACTCAATTCACGCCAAACCTCGTGAACGTGAACGTCCTGTGAGCGCTCACCTTGTAAGGTCATCAAAAGCAGACGTGTTTACATTCTGTAGTCAACATAGTGGACCACATGATGCCCCAGATGCTGAGCAATGCGGGTTAAGCAATCAACTTTCACACCAAGCAGAGCACAGTTCTCTCATTCGTGATCTTGACCTGGGTTGTTTTTCAGGGTCAACTTACTTAGATTGACCCATTCACACCTGGGTCAATAGTCCAGTGTGAAATTGGTCTAATCACTCTTCCTGTGATAATCCCTTTTAGTATTGTTAAAAACCTTGATGTCTGCTGCAAGGGTTATTGAATGTTTTCAGCCCAGTCTATTCCCAAATCTTTGTGTTGAGTGCAATCCTATTTGATTGGCTGTTCTAGGGGTAGCGAAGACGCCTTGTCCAATGAGGACTGTGAGAATGTGTACCACCTGGTTTACTCTGCCCACCGGCCAGTGGCTGTCGCTGCTGGAGAGTTCCTGCACAGGAAGTGAGTCCATGTTGAAATCTTTTTCCATTTGTCCATCTGTGAGTAGGAAATGGATGTTGACTTGAAATCACCTTGGGCTTCATGTTATTAAATTAGATAGAAGTTTTGGAAGGCAATTTCTTTGTTGAATGGAATGGTTTCTCATGCTTTTTCATGTTTCTCTTCTCATTCTGTCTTTCTCTCTCTTCATCTCTCTCCCCTTTTCCCATTTCCCCATGCGATTCTCTCTCTCTCTCTCTCCCTCTGTGTCTCTGTCTTTCTCTCTGTCAGGTTGTTCAGTCGTCATGACCCTCAGGCAGAAGAAGCGCTGGCTAAGCGCCGAGGGAGGAGCAGTCCCAATGGAAACCTCATCCGCATGCTGGTGCTCTTCTTCCTGGAGAGTGAGGTAACACACACACAGACATGATGCAGACACACACACACACACACAGAAAAACAAGATAAGCGTTTACACACACACACACACACACACAGTAGTACTCGATATTAAAGTAATCATACAATTATACTTATAGCAATGCCGCCTCCAAACCTACCCACATATGTACTCAGTCTCCATCTGTGTGTGTGTGTGTGTGTGTGTGTGTGTGTGTGTACGTGTGCATGTGTCTGCAGCTCCACGAGCATGCAGCCTATCTGGTGGACTCGCTGTGGGAGAGCTCTCAGGAGCTGCTGAAGGACTGGGAGTGTATGACAGAACTACTGCTGGAGGAGGCTGTACAGGGAGAGGAGGGTAAGACACACACACACACATACACTTTCACTTTCTCTCTTAGCTATGAAAATGCTTCAGGCTGCTTCATGTGAAACACAGCATCACATTTGAAATCCAGTTAGAAGACATGATGCAATGAAATCTGGTTCTTGGAAACTCTCTAGGTGACCATTGTTTGTTGTCTCTCTCTCTCTGTCTATCTCTGTTCTGTAGTGTTGTCAGACAGACAGGAGAGTGCGTTGATTGAGCTGATGGTGTGTACCATACGACAGGCAGCGGAGGCACACCCACCTGTTGGCAGGGGCACCGGCAAACGGGTTGGTCTCACATACATCCTTTATCACAAGCTCTCCTCAAACTACTCAATTTGAGTTATATACGAGTTCCAGTAGAAGGTGACAAAGGGCAACCAGGTGGTTAGAGACATTGGGCCAGATTCATAAAACTCAGTGGTAACAGCATTACACCACGCAAAATCTGCGGCACGGTAATTTAAGCTCATTCATAAAGTTACCATGGCGATGATTAGCGCACCGGAATCCCATTAACGCTATTCTCATCATGTCCCAGGTGAAAGCCAATGAAAATCGACATGTTATTGAGGTGTTACATATCGATGGGCTTGTTTTGACGTGGCAGCTGTAAATTTGGACACATATTGAGAGACAGAGGACTGACTAACTCAGACCAGTGGTACCTTGGAAATGGTTGGGCTGGGTTGATGATTTCAGTTCTTCCTCTAGTTCATGGCAGAGATGTAAAATTGTACCACTGCTTAGTCTAAATCTCTAGTCTCCTCCTCTGTAACACCTACATTTGCATTTGTCATGGCAGAATTTGTGTGAATTTCCCTACAGGGATCAATAAAAAAAAATCACATCATGAAATCATTCCCACGTTGGAAGGGTAATTTCATTTGTTCATTTGTAGAGCACTGTTTGTTTGGGTTCTTTTGATCCTGATAACGTTCCTACAAGTGGCATTAATGTTTGTGTCTGTTTGTCCAGGTGCTGACAGCAAAGGAGAGGAAGACCCAGATAGATGACAAGAACAAACTGACAGAGCACTTCATTATGGCCCTGCCCATGCTGCTGTCCAAGGTAAGACTTTCCAGGACTCCAGCCTGCACAGGTTCAGCAACAGGGAGTTCAATGTCACTGATTGAGTGAGCTGGTTGATTGATTGGCTGGCTAATTTGTTGATTGATTGTTGCTTTTAGAAGAAGTGTTATTTGGCTAAATGCCCAAACTTTGACTGACTGATGCTCTTCTGTCTCTTCTCTCTGGTTGTCTGCTTTCTCTCTCCATCACTCTTTTCTGTTTTTCTACTATCTCTCACTCTCCACAGTACCAAGCAGACTCAGAGAAAGTGGCCAACCTTCTGCAGATCCCCCAGTTCTTCGACCTGGACGTGTACAGCGCCGGGCGTATGGAAAAGCACCTGGACGCCCTGTTGAAGCAGATCCGGCTGGTGGTGGAGAAGCACATTGAGACGGACGTCCTGGAGGCCTGCAGTAAGACCTACAGCATCCTCTGCTCTGAGGAGTACACTATCATGAACCGCGTGGACATCGCCCGCTCGCAGCTCATCGACGAGATGACTGATCGCTTTGCGCACTCCGTCGAAGAGCTGCTGCAGGAGGTAGGTTGGGAGGATGTTTTATTTTCTTTTTGGGTCCAAATGTCCCCACAAAAATAAAAACAAAACTGGGAAAGATGTCATTCTCATTAAGATAATTACTTTTAGATCTATGAAATGAATGTAAATCCATGGAATTCCTCACAAACAAAAAAGGGATGCGTGTGTATTTGGGGATTGGGGAGTCTTTCTATACTAACAGACATCTGTTGTATTGCAGGCTGAGGAAGCTGATGACGATGATATCTACAATGTTCTATCTACCCTCAAGAGACTCACAGCCTTCCACAAGTAAGACAGTCTTTCTTTACCTCTTTATTTCCATCTATTTATAGAATAATGGAAGGCTATAAGATGAGGAGAATAAAGGTGCATCCGTGTAGCTCAGTTTGTAGAGCATGGCACCTAGCACTGCCAGGTAAGTTGTGGATTCCATTTCCCCTTGGGCCACCCACACTAAAAACGTATGTACTGGAGCTACTGTATATATTATGCTATGTTTGAACTACTCCATGAGCGCTTGATTTAACTTGATCAGAGAAACTTATTGCGTGTTCCTGTTGTTTGTTGTCTTAGTGCCCATGACCTGACACGGTGGGATCTGTTTGGGAACTGCTACCGGCTGCTGAAGGCGGGCATCGAGCAGGGCTCCATGCCGGAGCAGATAGCCGTCCAGGCCCTGCAGTGCTCCCACTACTCTATCCTCTGGCAGCTGGTCAAGATCACAGAGGGAGCCCCTAGCAAGGTGCTGGACTCACCACACAGATGCACGCTGCACGCTCAAATCCTAGGGTTATCCTTAGTCTATGACTCTAGTCTACTCTAATCTAAGTATGTTTTGTCGGAGACTTGAGACTTGGACTCAAGTTGGACTCGAGTTGTGAAAATGAGGACTTCCGACTTGACTTGGACTTGTCTGCTGTGAGACTCTACTCGTGACTTGAATGCGAAAGACTTGACTTGAGACTTGACAGCAGTGACTTGACCAGACTTGCCCCCAAAACCCTTGCGGCCTTGCAATTTCAAAGAGCACAACTCAGAGATGGGAAAATACAGAAAGAAAAAAAACATATACTAACTATAATACCCTAGACTCAAGGACATTGAGCAGCTTGGTGTTCAAATCCACCTTACCACTGGACAGGATGCTTGCTCGTTGCAGGGGCTTACCCCCTAGCCATCTCTTTTAACACTGAGTACCAAGCAGAGACATTGGATCCCAAGTCAGTGTTTTCTGGCCGTGGACCAAACCCCAAACCTCCAAGACACTTAAACTCCTAATCCACTGCTGTGGCAGATCTTGCCATTTCACATTTCACCTCTTAGAAGGGGCAGCAGGGCAGTGTAGCAAGGAGATCAAATCACAGGGCCTGCGTTCAAGCCCCCGTCTCAACAACTATAATATATCATATATCCTGTCCTACAAAAGGCAAAGAGCACAAACTTGCATGAACACTACAACTGAAAAATGACTTCAGAATTTATTGTCCTGCCAAAAGTATTACTGGTACATAAATGCAATTATATTATATATGGGGATATAATTGTTGTGAAATCTAAACCCTGATGACCTTTTCTATTATGTGTGCGTGTGTGTATGCAGGATGACCTCTTGGCTCTCCGGAGAGTAGTGAAGTCTTTCCTGGCAGTGTGCCAGCAGTGCCTGTCCAACGTCAACACACCTGTCAAAGAACAGGTAACTTACACCCCTGATCTGGCCTGCTCTCACCTTCACTCACCCTCAGCAGTAGCCTGGATGCTGGTGGTAATAATGTCTTCATGGTTTAATGGCTGTTGAAAAGATCTTTGAAGTTATGATTTATCTAGTGAGGATGAATTTTTTTTTATTTCACATACTGTGATATTTGTCTCTGTGAAGAATAAGCTCCAGCTATACAGTGATATAGCCTAGTCAAATTGCCCGGCCACAATCACCATACATCACATGTAACACCAACCAAAATCTTCTAAACTAGACAAGAAATGAAGGTCTGGAAAAAGTATGCAATTGAAAATGATGATTGTGTAAGAACCCCATGTTTCATAAGATTTGCATTCGCTTTTCAAGTGAGATCAGTTAACTTGATGATGGTGATGTTTAAAGCCTTGAGGCATTATAACCCTATCAGTCTGTTTGGGAAATTGAAGTATGATACATGAATTGAGTAGCCTGAAGGATCTCTGACAAACGGCCAAGATAAACAAGTTTTAGTGGTTTCATTTCAAAATGTGAAATCCACCACTTAAAAAATGTGACCCCTAATCTAATGTAATGATTGTTGGCATGAAAATAAAACTCAATATTGAATATCATTAAAGTTTCTTGATATAAAGTTTCTTTTTTTACTATTGAGAAATGAACACCAGTTTGTACCACAATGGATGTATAACATTTTTTGTAATTGAACTCATTTATGCCCCTGCTTCAGGCGTTCATGCTGCTCTGCGACCTGCTGATGATCTTCAGCCACCAGTTGGTTTCTGGTGGCAGGGAGGGCCTCCAGCCACTGGTCTTCAACCCAGACAGCACCCTGCAGAACGAGCTGCTCAACTTCGTCCTGGACCACGTCTTCATTGACCAGGATGACGAGAGCCAGAGCATGGGTGAGAGAGAGCTTTTTTCCAGCCTCGAGGACAGTGATGAGAAGTTTTAAAGGAAATTCACTAATAATTCCGTGTTTGAAGACAAATTGTCAACTTTTCAAAAACTAAGAAACACAGTTTTTAGCTTGACGACTATCCATTTTTTAGTTTTTATGTCTGAGTTTGTTTGAGGTTTTTTTTTTCCAACCCATAAAGGAGTACGTAATCCTTCAATTGAAGTCAATACACAAAGATCATCAGAATTGGATTTATGAGGTTTTCACAGCAATATGTAGAGATCCACATGCATGCTCACGCCCGTCAACATCGGTTCTCTAGCCTCACAAATTTTGATCAGTGAACACTTTGAAAGTTTGAAAACGTCTAATTCATTCATTTATTTTTTCTCCCCTTTTCCTCTCTCCCCCACTTTTCTGTGTCTCTGTAGAGGGAGATGAGGAGGACGAAGCCAACAAGATCGAGGCTCTCCACAAGAGGAGGAACCTGCTGGCAGCTTTCAGCAAACTCATCATCTACGACATCGTAGACATGCCTGCCGCTGCTGACATCTTCAAACACTACATGAAGGTGGGTGTTGTCTAATACAAACTTTATTTATATAACACTTATCTAAAAGTAGATTTCACATAGTGCTTTGCAAAAGGCAGAAAAAAAACAGAATAAAATGTATAACAAAGGAGATACACATTGGGAAAGTTGTTGGAAAGAAAAAATGTGGTTTCAATGGCAGTCAACTGAAAAGCTCTTCAAAGATTCAACCTGTAGATGAGATTGGATAAACTGAATCTAGGAGTATTGACCATTTTGTTTCTCTCCCTCAGTACTATAATGATTATGGAGACATCATCAAGGAGACTCTGAGTAAAACTAGACAGACAGACAAGATCCTTTGTGCCAAGACACTCATCCTCAGTCTGCAGCAGGTGAGACAATGACAACGGCTCTCTGGCTTGAAATAAGACTATTCACTCATACACATGCACACTTTGAACCGTAAGTCCATCTCGTGTGTGTGTGTTTCAGCAGCTTGAAATAGAGTACATTCATTCAGATACACAAGTGGTCATATATACACACACACACACACTTCTTCAACTGTCTCCTGTGTGTGTTGTAGTTGTTCAACGAGCTGCTGCAGGACCAGGGCCCCAACCTGGACAGAACCTCATCTCATGTCAGTGGCATCAAGGAGCTGGCTCGGCGCTTCGCCCTCACCTTCGGCCTGGATCAGATCAAGACCAGGGAGGCTGTCGCCACACTGCACAAGTAAGACCCAGACCGCTCTGATCTCTAGGGGGTGCTATGTAGAGTTCAGGTTGTATCAGGAGTCTGACTTTAATGTTTGATGTCTGTCTCCAAATGTTAGTCCAAGAGTTAATTGCTCTGTTTATGCCCCTATTGCACTCTCTTTCTCACTCTCTGCTTCTCTTTCTTGATTTCTCTCTATTTCGGGCCTATTATTTACCTTTCTTCCTCTCTTTTTTCTCTCTCATCTCTCAGGGATGGAATAGAGTTTGCATTTAAGTACCAGAATCCTCGAGGATCAGAGTTTCCTCCCATCAACCTGGCCTTCCTGGAGGTCCTCAGCGAATTCTCTTCTAAACTACTCCGCCAAGACAAAAAGACAGTGTAAGTACTCTTTTACTCTCTTTTTTCTTTGACAAAAACTGATCTTTTCTACAGTATTGACCGCCATTTTGTCCATTTTGTTTTTCCACTACAATCCTTAGCTATTCCTTTTAAAATGTTTATTAAGTCAAGTAAAACCCCATAGTATAAGTAGTATAATTATGAAATGCCACATCTCTCGTCAGCCACTCGTACCTGGAGAAGTTCATGTCTGAGTCGATGTCGGAGCGTCGGGAGGATGTGTGGCTGCCGCTGATCTCCTACAGGAACAGCCTGCTGACAGGAGGAGATGAGGACCGCATGTCCGTCACCTCGGGCTCCAGCAGCAAGACCGGCTCAATTCGCAGCAAGAAGGGACGACCGCCACTGCACAAGAAACGCATCGAAGGTGAGCAGGCAGCCAGACATACTCACATACAGTTAGTTGGTTACCCCTATGGGTATGGGTCTATGGGCTGGTTTAGCTGCACAAGAAATGAGCATTGTTTTCTTTATATGCATTTAGATAATAATAAAAAAAATCATAATTGCAATTACAGCACAATTGTCCATATATCATGAAACAAATAAGAGCAATTCTATATGAGCAAATATGAGCAACCTACTGGAACTGATCCTGGACCGGACTCAGGTCTCTGGTCTCAGAACATAATTTCAACAGGAAACAATGAGTATGTTTGCACACACCGTTTTAAGCAAGGCGTCATTCTTGGAAGATGACATGTTTGTATTGCTGACGTAGTGAAGTTTCTCTTTGTGTGTGTTTTCAGAGGAGAGTAGCGTGGAGGGCTCGTGGTTGATGCGTAATGACACCCTACAGACACCGGGGGCGCTGCAGACCCCTCAGCTCACCTCCACCGTGCTTCGAGAGAACAGACCGGCAGAACACATACCAGACCCCGACTCGGAGCCCGGATCAGAGAACGACTTCGTACACAAGTGAGTGCACACAATGCACATACACAGAAACACTGTGTGACTGTGTGAAAACACATTCAGAAATTACTTTTTACCCAAATAGCTTGTCTGCCACAGCTTTTTTTCATTTCAAGGCACAGTAAGATGAGTATCAGCCAGCACTTACCATTCATTTACACATATATATACAACTAACATTAGTAGACCTGTGCATTATTGCAATGTAGTAATTCAGCCTTTGTGTTGTGTATCATAAGAATACGATACGATCATCCGTGCACATTCACGCACTCGTCCCCCAGAGGATGAAGTACAGAAAGTGTAGACAGTGTAAAAGTGAAGGTGGAGTGTTAATCCCATGTGTTTCCACCTCAGTCCTCAGATGCAGATGTCGTGGTTGGGCCAGCAGAAGATGGAGGAGGTGAACAGGAAGGATCGGACGGCCATGAACTACATCAAGTCACGCAGCAACCAGGGTGTCAGACAGACTGTGTAAGTGTGTGTTTGTGTGTTCATCTTTTACCCAAATAGTTTTGATGTAGTGTGTCCTGAGGGGTGTTCCACAAAGCAGCTTTAGAAAACCGGAGATTTATTTCGAAAGCCTGGTTTGAGTTAACCTAACAAGTCAATCGGGGATAAAGCGGTTCCACAAAGCCGAATTCAAGCTACCGTGATCTGGCTAATCCAAGCCAGGTTCAAGCACTCCAGATAATTGTGCATGCACATTTTACTGAAGTAGCCCGAGAGGTCGATCATGGATCCAATTGATTCACCATGTACAAAAAAGATGCCAAAGACAGAGCCGCAATGTTCATAGCCACTGAGCAGCGACTTTTTGTATTGTATTAAAAACTAACAACTTGGATGGACCTAATTAAATATTGGTTATTCCAACAATATTAAAGAACTGAAAAGCTGTGCTAAAAATGTTATACATGAAACCATGCACACAATCTGTGGGACTGTCAGAGCTTTACTGAGGTGTGTGCTGTTTTCTATGTGGCATTAGTAATCTGGATATCTAATTAATGCTTTCATCTGAGAACCGCTCAAAAAAATGTTGGTCCGGTAAACCAGAGGGTCTGATATGTCCCTGCGTACACGACTTAGACCTCATCTATGAATGGACAGGCCATGATGGACATAGGATGAGACATGGGTCTTCCTCTGCGCTATATAAACCCTTTAATTGACGTGATGGGAGCTGCGTGGGTATTTGATCATACCAACAAGAATCAGGTACTCTTTGGAATGGGTTAGAAGCACAAATGGGAACATATTGAGGAGTACGGTCATTCTAAAATGCATTCTAATGTATTCTAACGTATTCTAACATTCTAATTGATGACATCATAAAGGGTTAAAAATGCAAATTGGACAGTTCCAGAATAGAACACTGAATTGGAACTAGCTATAAGCTATATGGATTTGATAGAATAGCCTACAATATATTTTATATTTTGTTTTTTGCAATTCTGCTGTCAAATATTAGACTATCGACCATAATTTATGTAGCAAAGGCTATACATAACGTTTCATATTATTATTATTATTATTATAGTTTTATAAAACGGGTTGTTTACATCCTGGGCAGTGATTGGCTGAAGGCGTGTTCTACAGTGACTGTAAATCCCATACAGTAACAGTTAATGCATCTCTTAGCAACCGTGGAAACATTTTGACATACATTCACAAGATACTTTCTTATTTCACTGAATTTGAAAAAATAATAATAAAAATAATAAAAATAATTTAGAAAATAAAATAATACTGTGTAATCAAATAATTCTTTCTATAAATTTTAACCATTTTCTAAAAGCAATACGGCACTTGAGGTCTTGCTGGATCACTCATGGTTAAATGGGGTTGCCTCACAACGCTCTGAACTGTGACTGTATCCCCGATACAGAAACTAGCCTACCTTGGGCCAGGCTAGTTTCGAAGCATAAGTTGCCATAGCAACTCAGCTTGAACTATGTTGAGCTTGCTTTGTGGAACCGAATAAACCTGAAAATGAGCCAGACTAAGTGAAATAAGCCTGGCTAAGGTGGTAAGCTCGCTTTGTGGAACACCCCTCTGGTGAGTCAGCAGACTTCAACTATGTATTTGTAGTGATGTGGGATGAAGCCTGACTCATGACCTTTGTTTAGTCATCTCTTGTCTTGTTTCTTGTCTCTATATGCCCTTAAATTAAAGTGAAGGGCCCCTAAATTGATGTTTTTGATAAATAAAGAACTGATAAGATAAAGGAGTGATACTGAGATGGATGTCCTACTCGCTTGTGATTGTATTTTTTGTACCATTTGTGTTTTTCCTCCTAATCTTTATGCCGTCTTTGCCCCAGGCGTGGGCTGATGGAGGATGACGCAGAACCCATTTTCGAGGACGTGATGATGTCATCGCGGGGCCAGCTAGAGGACATGAACGAAGAGTTTGAGGACACCATGGTGATCGACCTGGTTAGTGACTTCCTTTTGCTGCTGCACTTGAACCTTGAAATTGCACAGTAGAAATAAAGCTCCTATTCATTTGTTTAATTTGACTGTTTTGTCTTTAATCAGTCTCTCACTCTGTGTTTTGTCCTTCCCAGCCACCGTCGAGGAACAGACGTGAGAGAGCGGAGTTGAGACCAGACTTCTTTGACTCTGCAGCTATGATCGAGGATGAGTCGGTGAGTAAAATCAGACCTAAACCAGACTGAGCTCCAAAAGTATTTGGGCAGCCATTCATACTTTTGTCTAGCATTTAGCAGGCGGTCAATTCAAATATGATATGATATAACATTTTTAAAGCAGTCCATGCTCTCAAATTAAATGTGACAGTGCTTTGCATCCCGTAATTATTTGTTTGGGGGGGAGGGGGTGGAGCCAAAACATCAAAACATGTATTGCTGTCCAACATATGGAGCTCACTGTATGTAATGGCTAACTTCTTTAAAATTAACTGTCACCACTTTCATGTTATTTGAATGTAACAATGGTGCTTTTGCATTGGTTCCATTGTAGCTCCATGCTATTACACATAACATTGGCTATAAAATTGGGCTATCGGTGTTTACATTTCGCTTACAATGTCTCTCTGTGGTTAGCTATTCAGAGGCTCTGAATAAGGAAAGGAAAAATGTATTTCCAGTTTCAGGTCCAGTTTCAGATTTGTGAACAACAAATGACAAAGAAATGTTTTGGTTTCATAATTCAAAGCTACATTTATTGTTCACCAAGTGTAGCTGAATTTTTCCCTCAAATGTTCACCATTTAATTGTGTGAGAACTGCAAGGTTGCAGCACATTTAGTTTCCTCTTTCAGAGTTTCTGACAATCCTTCTCACTGTTCCAGGGATTCAGCATGCCCATGTTCTGATCTGGGAAGAGGCAGCGTTCCTGAGGCCAGGATCCAAATCAGGAGCAAAGGGAGTGGGGGTTGGGATGTCTAACCCGAATTACCTGCCAATCAAACTCTTTAAGAAGAAAAAAAATTTTTAAGTACCTTGCTCTTTCTGTAAGACACGATGGGAGGAGTTTGCAGAGTGGATCTAATGATGCATCCGGGATCGGTTGGAAACTGCCCCAAAGCGTCAAGCAAGGATCTGCTCTCTTCTTCATGCCGGCTGGAGGATCCAGCCCTCAGAAAATCCTACAGAATTTAGTCATGACTATCAAAAAGAGACAGTTGCCTCCCGCTCCTCCTCCTCAGCGTGTTGGTTTAGCTCCGTTAGCGGTAGCTCTGATGGCACTCTGGCTAATCTTGCAGCTGGCCAATGAGTGCCCATGTCCCGGTGCGTCCGGTTTTACGGTCCCCTGTTACACAGATGTACAGTTGTTTGGTTCCGCCCCCTATCAGCAGCACAGAGCAGCGCAACTCTCTGTACATTCCCCCCTTCTTTTGGTGTCGCACTCAGATCCGTCTGGTTACCTTCAAGACAGAGAGGATCTCAATACAATATTAAATGTTATATATCTTTGCTCTTATGACCTCTCCACCCCCCAACTCCTCTCTCTGTTTGCCATCTGAGTCCTTGTCTGTGGTGGAGGTGGTGTGTGATGTGTATACCGTGTTGGTTATGGTGGTTGAATAGTTGCACACACACACACATACACACACAGAGGTGAATGGTTTTAGACTGACGTGGAGGAAGTGATGTAATTTTGTTGTGCGTGAAGTCAGAGAAAAGCATCATTTGACGGTTGTTTTGACAGGCAG
>OOFE01003609.1:1723-11893 GCA_900323365.1 Monocentris japonica
TTGTATTAAATGCAGTTCTTCCGTTCATGCACTTCTCCCTCCTCACCGCACAGGGGCGCTGATGGTAAGGTTTTGTCCATGGAGGCTCGTCTGAACCTGGAGAACAAGGACTATAAGAAGACGACGAAGATCACGTGGCTGGCCGACACACCCAGCGCCCCCCTGCTACCCACCGTCTGCGTCAGCTACAAACACCTCATCTCCAAAGCTGTCCTTACCAAGGACGACGATTTCAAAAGCTACATTAATAAGGACAGCAAGGTCTGCACTTTCTTGGGGGGGGGGTGCACTAGTCTGTGTGTGTGTGTCTCAAATCAGTCTACTGTATTAATTCATATCAGAGCTTTTATTTTCCCTTTCTTTTTTTTTAACTGCTGGCTTTTTCATCTCTCTCAGGTGGAGGAGAAGATGCTGGGAGATCCCTGTTTTAAGAACCTGAAGAAAGGTGACATCATCCAGCTGCAAAGGCGGGGCTTCTACATCTGCGACCAGCCCTATGAGCCAATCAGGTGAGGCTGTGAAGGTTGGCAGCACCCCACCAGGCCTCTCATTCATACAGTTCCACATATTCGCACAGGGAGCTGACCAGTACAACCATACTCATCTTCTGTAGGCCACTGAGTAGCTCCTTTTGAGCAGCTGGGGGTCAGATGCATTGCTCAAGGGTATCTTGACGGTAGTAGTTGAGAGAATTACTCATACTCAATACTCATCATGGGGCACACTACTTACACACACACGCATGAAGCTCTCTCAACACACCATATTGCTCTATAAAGCTCTGAGCTATTTTGACAGACAGAAATGTTTGTTAAAAGGGCTTTATGACTAAATTTGACCTGACTAGGGTCTAGTCACTGTCCTACTATCTCTGTGTGTGACTAACCATATTGATGCGTGTCTTCATTGAGCTCATTTCTAGGTGTGTAACCATCTTTGTGAATGTAGTCCTAACAGCTGTAAGGAGAGTCCCTGTGTTCTGCTCTATGTTCCTGATGGTCATACCAAGGAGATGCCGACTGCCGGATCCAAGGACAAGAACAAGAGTCAGGCCTCCAATAACACAGTGAGTGGTTTCAACCCCCAGATCACATTCATTGTGTCCACTGTCCACTTGGGTGGAAATTAATTCATTTCACTGCGCAAATCCATACTACTGCATCATTACGTTACAATGCAGGTGTTGCATCGGTTGGATTTATTCTACTTAGTGTGCAATACAAACCCACTCAAGCACTAGATTTTGACAGTTCATCAATACTTAGAGGGCATAGTATGAGGAAGAGAGGCCAATTAATTTCATTTGTCTGTTTTTTGTTAAGTTGATGGGTGCTTTCCAGGGCATGAGGGGTTGTAATCTGCATTGAAGTGAATAAAGTAAAGTTCAACCACTGCACCAATAGCTTAAATAGTCCTCAAAATATAAATCAATCAGTGGGTTACATTGAAATGTTTAAAGTGGGGTCAAATAAATCATAACCAAAGTTTCAATCACAATAAACCTCATACAATTCACTAAGCAGGTAAAGACTACAAATCAAGAGTACTGATGGAATAAATTGATTAAAAGAACAAACTACTTAAAATGCACAAGAACAAAGAAACCGCCTCAGCTGGGGGAACAAAAGAATGAAGTGTGGGGAAGGTAATTGGTACAATTGATTGCAATACTACAATCAGTAATAATGACTTATTAGTTTTATCTTGATGTTTGAAACAGTTTTAATTTGATGGGATTTTCAGGCATATCAGAAGAGTTGGTGTCCCAATTGAAACACAAACACTTCTTGCCTTTCATCCCCATCCATAAATGTGCTTTGCCTCTCTCCTTAGCCTGCCCCCCCTGCCAAGGCCAAGGCTGCCTCAACCCCGGCCTCAACCCCAGCTGGTGACCTGTTCTCCACTATCGTAGCTCAGGGTGAGGCTGTCCGCCAACTAAAGGCTGCCAAGGCCCCTAAGGACGAAGTGGACAAGGCCGTTCAGCAGCTGCTTGCCCTAAAGGTATTTTAACTGTAACTTTAAGTACTGGAATTGCAACTAAAGATACTTAAAGTGTGCCTCAAGCTATCTTACTGGGACCTTAAGTACTTAAACTGGAAATAAAGGCGCTTAAAGTAAAGGTACTTGGGCTGTTTATTTCAAGATGTATGCAAAAGACAAGTTCTGTTTCCTTGTTTAATATAGCTAATCAGGCTTTCTTCTGATTCCTCTCTCTCTCTCTGCAGACTCAGTTTAAGCAGCAGACAGGTTTGGACTACAAGCCGGGCATGGCTCCTCGCGCCTCTTCCCCAGCTCCACCCACCCCATCATTTGACTCCACCTCCTGCCCGTACACCCGTGTTACCGAGCAGGGCGAGCTTGTTCGGAAGCTGAAGGCAGAGACGGCACCCAAGGTACCCAGCCTTTGTGCAGTCACTAATCATGTCCTCATCCGTTGGTCCAATCACTACTCGTGTTCAAAGACATTTGCTCAATCTGTGCTGTTGTCTTCATCCATTTGTCCAATCACTGCTAGTGTCCCAAGTTGTTTGTCCTATCGCTTCTTGCGTGCTGAGCCATTCGTTCATTCGTTGCTCGTGTTCTGAGTCGTTTGTCCAATCACTGCTTGTGTTCTCAGTGTCATTTACAAGCCAGTCAAGTTTACTTGTAACTACCAGTGTGTAAGTTGTACAGTACAACTACAAGCTGATTTATTGACGGTACCAGGAGCAGATTGATGCAGCAGTGAAGCAGCTCCTCGCTCTCAAGGCGGAGTTTAAAAAGCTGACCGGTCAGGAGTATAAACCAGGGATGACCCCGCCCACCCCCGCCTCCTCCACTCCTACTCCTGCCACGACAACCTCCTCCTCCTGCTCTCCCTCGGGCCTGTATGAGCGGGTTGCCCAACAGGGGGATGTTGTGAGGAAGCTGAAGTCTGAGAAAGCCCCCAAGGTATTCTCAAAAAACTTTAGAGGTAGCACCTATAGTGGTCAGGTGGTGACCCACTACGAAGCTTTAGATTAATGTTGGTTGCAACTATAAAGTTGTTTACGACACGGATTGTCAAACATTTTCATATCAGTGACACTCAAATGGACACACATTAGACCCCATGGGCCCCCACTTGTTTTATCCCGAGACCCCAGGAAGGCGTCTTGTTGATTTAGTATTGAATTGTATTACTGTCTACACTGTACATAGTGAGATATTAGTGGTGAGGACCTCTGGGGTCCTCGGACTCAAGTTTGAGAATCACTGCTGGAATCCACTGGATGGAAAATAGTTACTAATAATAACTAATAATAATTTATTTTCTGCCCTGGTATTGACCCTTAAACAATGATTCTTGTTTGTGTTTTAGGGAGAATTATCATATGAAAAATGTATTTTTAAAATGTTTCTCTAGCAGTTGTGGTTCACCAGAGTTATGGGTGAAGATGAAACACTTGTATAACACTTGACTTTGCAATGGCCTAGTGTATTCACCTCTGCTGTGGCTTTCATTGAGACACAACACAATATCAGTGATGAAAATGACTGAAAATGTTGCTGCATCACTCAGCAACACCTTTTGTCAAGTGCCAGAACTATAATTATTTACTTCAGTACATTATGTTTATGCACTTTGTACTTCCATTGTGCTGTTACACCCTTGTCAGTCCATGACAGGGTTAGGGAGATCGAAACGGCTCAAGTGTAAAGAAATCTGACATTTCCCTCCAGAGTTCAAGCTTCCTTCTCTGTTGCTCCAGGACCAGGTGGATGCAGCAGTGAAGCAGCTGCTGGCCCTGAAGGCAGAGTACAAACAGGCCACAGGCCAGGAATTTAAGCCTGGAGCAGCCCCAGTCCAGAAGAACGCCACTCCGGTCCAGAAGGCCCCCCCAGTCCAGAACAACCCCACCCCGGCTCCTGCTACCGCTGATCTCAATGTGCAGGTTACTCAGCAGGGAGAAGTGGTCAGGAAACTGAAGGCTGACAAAGCTCCCAAGGTGAGAATTGTACTACTAATACAAATGGTATCACTGCTAATACTACAGCTAATTTAAGGGTTGGACCATGGCCTAGTGGTCAGTGAGGTTGGCGCCCAACTGGAGGGCATGGATATGATGCCCCATGTGGCCATACCTGCTGAAGTATCCTTGAGCAAGATACCCTACCTGTTCCAGGGATGCTGCATATTGATGGTACTAATACTACTACTACTACTACTACTACTATCAATAATAGTGGCAGTACAAACAAAGCTGAGCTATGTGTTATTTGTGTCTTTTTGATGTTGAAACTATTCTCTTCTTCCTGAATGTTCATCAGGACCAGGTAGACGCTGCAGTGAAGCAGTTGCTGGCTCTGAAGGCAGAGTACAAACAGCAGACTGGGCAGGACTACAAACCAGGAGTACAAACCCCAGCTAGCCCCACCCAGGCCCAGTCAGGCTCCTCCCCACAGGCCCAGGAGCTGTTCTCCCAGGTTTCTCAGCAGGGGGAGCTCGTGAGAAAGTTAAAATCTGAGAAGGCCCCCAAGGTAAGGAACCAATCACAGGCTCGAGTAAAATAGCGCAAGTACAGAAAACACCCAGCAGCAATTTTGTAATAAAAATAATTTTAATTTAATTGAAGTAACACATCTATCATTTGGTGGATGATTTTATCCAGAGCCCTTTTACAGTAACATACAGTAGTGGTTCAAGGCCTCAGGGCCTAAGAGTATGCAGGTTTTCATTCCAACCAATCACTACATCAGGTGATTTCACTGATTATTTCCCCCCTCTCTTTGTTGAATATTTGTGAAGCCGTTAAATCTGCTGGTGTAGTGATTGGTTGGATGAAAAACTGCAAACTCTTGGGACTTGATATCAAATCATGGAGAACCCCTGCCAAAGACTAAGTGAAAGCGTCCATGGTCATTTATGTGTTTTATGACCCTTGGGTCTTTGAAACCTGTTAGAAATCTCATAGTATACATTTTAAAATATGTTGCTATCAATTACAAAATAAAAGCTCTTTTCTTCCTTCCTGGAAAATATACTTTTCTCCCTCTCTCAAGGGTGTACCCAGCTGGAGTATTTTTCTTGCTTAAGCCATGTCTTTCTGTGTATGTATGAACACTGCAACATGTGGAACGTATCAAGCTGAGAGCACAACATGTATCATGGTTTTGATGTTGGAAGTAATAATGCTGCTAGCCATGCAGACATTCAAGTCAAGTCAAATAGAGTTTATTGTCATTTCAGCCATACATGTAGCACATACAGCCAAACAAAATGCCGTTCCTCGCATGACCAAGGTGCAAAAAAAAAAACATACACCTACACAAAATACAAAAGACAACCAACATAATAAAGAATAAAATATACAGTAGAAAAACAATGTGCTGAGTAGAGGTGTCAGTGTAGTGTCATGTGTAAAGTGGCAAGCGTAAAGCACCTTGGTTAACAATTCATTCCATACCAGTCAACACCTGTCCTCCCATTCCAGGAGCAGGTGGATGAAGCTGTGAAGACCCTGCTGGCCCTGAAGAACAAGTACAAGACCCTAACTGGGGAGGACTACAAACCAGTGACTGCTGCTGGAGCCACCGGAGGCGAGGACAAGAACCGCAAGGAAAGGGAGAACAAGTCTGAGAAACAGGGTGGAGGAGGAGCAAGTGGAGGGAAGAAGGGCAAGGGAGACAAGGCTGGCCAGGGCAAGGAGGCCTCAGGAGGGGCAGGAGGCGCAGGGGAGGGTCAAGGCCCCAAGAAACAGACACGGTGAGAAACTGGATGGAGGTGAAGCGAGATGGAATGGAGGAAGGAGTAGACCGACAAGAAGAAAGTAACTTTTTTTGGCCTTGTTAGCCATGTGGCTGGTGGATTTGAAAGTTTACCAGCCAATTTCACTATTTTACCAGCAACTAGAAGTTTAGAATAGAATAGGACTCCAAATGATGGTTGGCTACCAGTAGAGCAGACTAACTTACCAGCCATTTTACTGTTTCCCCTGCCAACTTCATGTTTATAGTAGAGAGTCCAATGATGCTTGGTTACCTGTCAAAGTTGTTTCTAGAGCAGGGCTTCAGGATTACAGTTGAAAGATGAATCCTTATTATTATTGTGATCATGATTATTAATTACAATGATTTGTTGTGATAATGGGGAACAACATTATATTATTCCACTTATTTGCATCTGAAGACAACTTATTGTCTACTCTGTGTTCTCCTGCAGTTTTTCTAAACAAGTGCAGTATTAACCTCACAGCACAATGTCTCTAAAACAACATGAGATGACATGGTTCTCGGTGTTTATCTACTGTAGTGACTGGTGGAAATAATCCTCCCTTTTCCCAGAGTTGCAGTTGGTTGTGTTGAATATTATTAGGCTGAGGATGGCTGTAACCTCAGAGCCATGTCTGTGTGGTAGGCTGGTAGCCAATAAAAAGCCTTTCACACTGAACTACCTTCTCAGAATGCCTGAATGCTTGATATTTACATGATACTTGATATTTCACTAATTCAGCTGACACGCGTATTCAGAGAGGTTTACCGTGACTGAGCAAGCAGGTAGGAGTTCAGTGTATTGCTCAAGGACACTTTGACACATTGCTGTTATAGAGACTGAACCTGTGACCTAATGATTACGTGGAAGTCTCTCTAACCACTAGGCCATCCTGCTATTCTAGCAGTGTTGGCTCTCTGCAGTGTTGAATTGTTAGTGTCATGGCTGAAGAATCATTCTTTCCCAAATGTCTCCAAATAATACACTTTTACCTCCCAGCTGGTGGTGCTTTTATTCAAACCTTACAGTACCATGAGCCATACATTTTTAGCTTGACCCATCCTAGTGGGAATTGAACCCCTTATCCTGGCAGCTCGTGCTTTGCTCTACCCATTGAGCCACACCGGACTAGTATTTGAACTGCAGTGTCTTCGTTAACTGGACAAATATTAGAATAGAGCTGGAACAGAGGCAGATGTTTTGGTGGATTTGCCTTGGACTTTGAAGATGGACCATCTCCACAAAACCCTCTGTTGCTGTAGCTTAACCTCTGAAAAGGGATTTTTTTTTTTTTTTTGTATTCAGCTCTGGTGAGTTTAAACCGCTCGCTTGCTGCTTGAAACGGCTGCTGTGATTCTCATGTGTTTGATCAGTGCTGTGGTATGTCAGCCTTGAGGACAAAAGTCTGTTGGCTTGCTGGCTTGCGCTAATAGCGCTGCACTATAATCATGTATATTTGATATCAGTGTTGATATAGAAGATGCAAAAAGTTCAGTAAACTAATTTTGTTCCTCAGTCATTGACTAATAATCATAATCACTATATGCTGCATGGGGATCATCGTTTTAGCCACGGTGCAGCCCTATCTGTGGTCTCATCTGGGAGGATGGAGCTGGTTTGCTGGCTTTATAGCATCCTGCTGTGAGCTTTGAGTTGCATGGTTGATGGTTGGACTGGAAATGACACCGGCTGTCCGAGTAGTGTTGTGTTTGTATGGTCAATAGTGACGATCAGGCTAGCTATGCAAATGCACAATAAAATAATAGAAGTGCAAATGGCAGAGCCCCAGAGAAGCAGACTGTACAACACATGCACAAGCTCACTCCAGAACTGTGTCAAATTATAATGACTATATTGGTACAACACTTAATACAATACAATCCAAAATAAATGGTCTCCACCACTGCAGAAAGTGATAGCTACTCTCTTATAAAATGATTTCCAGCACAAAATTAAAACTAAAGATGGTACTTTTTCAAAGGGTAATTAAGTCGTTGGTTAACAAAATGAGAACACTTTCATAGACTAGATTTTTTTTAATTTTAGAGAGGTTGAATGGTGAACATGGTGGATAGTGTTTTGGAAATTAAGTTCAACCTCAGGGTTGCCTCAGTCTAACTCATTTTTGTGTCTCCTGTCAGGTTGGGCCTAGAGGCCAAGAAAGAGGAGAACCTGGCTGACTGGTACTCACAGGTGAGTTAAACAGATTCAAGTTCCCTTCACTCCAACTAAACCTTGTTCCACCTCCAAACAATCCATGAATAACAGACTTTAAAAAAAGTCTGTCTTGTCTTTTTTTTCAAGAATCAAGGGCAAAAAGTTACTGCCCTCCCCTGGTAATACTAAAGCTATCATAAGATGGCTGTACTCTACATTTTAACCATAACCGACACCCTTATCCAGAGTGATTTATCAGTTTATGAGTGCAAAAGCAATGTAAATGTTTGGGAATGGGTACAAGTAGTCGAGTGCTCAATTACCCAAAATGGATTTTGAAACCAACTTTTGGTGGCCCTTTGGTGTAATTTTCGTTGATGTTCTTCAGCTACTAACTGTTGCCTAATTCAGATGGGGAGCAAGTCTAAAACGCGGGTCACAGTTTGAAAATGCCCATCCCTGGTGAATGTAATGTTGCTCCTTCCCTCGATCCAGGTGATCACGAAAGCAGAGATGATAGAGTACTACGATGTTAGCGGCTGCTACGTGCTGCGGCCCTGGTCCTACTCCATCTGGGAGGCCATCAAAGAGTTCTTTGACCGGGAGATCAAGAAGCTGGGCGTGGAGAACTGCTACTTCCCCATGTTCGTCTCTCAAGCCGCTCTGGAGAAGGAGAAGTCCCACATCGAGGACTTTGCTCCAGAGGTAAGCAGGACCGCGAAGGCTGGAGACCTTTTTTTTAATGGCTACCTTGAGTAGGACTAGGATGAGATGGTGAGGTATAACTTTAATGATTCCTGCTGAACAGCTGACAATTTTAGCAATAGAACAATTAGTAGAATGAAAATAATTCAGTATGGATTACAGCACACAGAGAGTCCGTAAAATAACAGCATTAAAACTTGAATAAAATAAAATAAAAAAGAATAATGACGTAATACTATTGTTTTCTTTCGTCAGGTGGCCTGGGTGACTCGGTCAGGGAAGACAGAGCTGGCAGAGCCCATCGCTGTCAGACCCACCAGTGAGACAGGTCAGTAACACACACACACACACATACATATATATACAGACATGCAAACAGACCTCATATTTTCTCGTTTTTACTTTAACTGTGTTTTGGCCTCTTTATGACTAACCTGTGGTCTGCCCTGGTTTGATTTGGTTTAGTGATGTACCCGGCCTATGCTAAATGGGTCCAGTCCCACAGAGACCTGCCAATCAAACTCAACCAGTGGTGTAATGTTGTGGTCAGTGACCTACAATCACATCTACATCATTTACGTCTACATCAACTACATCTACACCTCCTACAGTTACAGCTACACCTCCTACAGTTACATCTACACCTCCTACAGTTACATCTACACCTTCTACAGTTACTTCTACACCTCCTACAGTTACATCTACACCTTCTACACTTCCTGTAGTTACATCCACACCTCCTACAGTTACATCTACATCAAATGATTCTACACCTCCTGCCCCATCTTTACTTTCCTCACAATTATAGCTTGCTGAAGAATATTTGTACAAAACAATTGGTGCATTTTTAAACATTTAAGTCATGTCTCTCTCCGTCTTAACTCTCTCTCTCCTCCTCCCACTCTGTTACCTCCTCCTCTCCTCCCTCTAGAGATGGGAGTTTAAACACCCACAGCCCTTCCTGAGGACCAGGGAGTTCCTGTGGCAAGAGGGACATACAGCCTTCGCCACCAAAGAGGAAGCAGCTGAGGAGGTAAAAGATCCAGCAATAGTCCAATAAAATATACAGGACTCAATCTTGACAAATAACATAGTAGCACAGTACATACTGCCACACATGATACAGGACAACAGACCTCTAACAGACTAACAAAGTAGTACAGTACATAACAGGAGACTAGCTATACAACTCTACATATAGACATTCAGCATTTCTGGTCCAGCACCATGCAGTAGGACAGAAACACATGGAATCAGTATTCGTTCTGAGTATTTCAGAGCATGGATATAAGCTACGGTGTGTGTGTGTGTGTATGTGTAGGTGCTGCAGATCCTGGACCTGTACGCCAGGGTGTACGAGGAGCTCATGGCGATTCCTGTGGTGAAGGGGAGGAAGACGGAGAAGGAGAAGTTTGCAGGAGGAGATTACACCACCACTGTGGAGGCATATGTCTCGGCCAGCGGCCGAGCCATCCAGGTACTCTAATATACTGGACGACTTCACTTTACATTGCAGTCATGCAGCTGACGCTCATATCCAGAGAATCTTATGTTGGAGTCAGCAATAGAATGGGAGG
>OOFE01003609.1:17180-28671 GCA_900323365.1 Monocentris japonica
CGTGCGCCTACGCTACGGACTAGCGCTCTATTGGACAATCTGGCATGTCTGAATGTTGCCTTGCTTATCGGCCAATATGTGGATCTGGTAGGACATAACATAAGACCTTTTACAAATGATTAGTAGCATCCAATGCACTAAATGACACTTAATTCAATTAAATTCGAACTATTTGAATTGGGTCGCCTGTTATTCCTACAATCTTGCACCAAAATGCACAGTAGTGCGCGGTAGCGAGCAGCGTGAACCTAACTTTGAAAGTTGACATTTTATTAAATTAAGCGGTGCTTAGTGGATGGACCATGTATATACCGAATTTACCAGATCACCGGGATTCATAAAGCTCGTGAGTCATACGAGCTCTAACTTGTATGTATACTGACAACCAAGGCAAACCTTAAATTACCAAATTATTGAATGGACAGGTTGGAAAAGACGAAAAGGTTGGTTGCTTGTGTTTTCTGGGCTCCTAAACCGTGTATCAGTGGGCGATGATGCCATATCCAGATCCCCGTCCGTAAACTAACAGTTGTTAGACAGTGGACGTGATGGAAAAGACCACAACAATACCAGGTATTAACCATCAGCCGGAGAGGCTGCATGTCTGATAACGGACCTAAGGGTTCGATCGTTACATCACGTTTTATGGTAGATTTTACGATAAAAATAGACGAATGTTATGTCAACAAACGATAGATACACGTTTTTACAAACATTTTTACAAACATTTTTACATTGTCAGTGTTTTTTGCGGTTATACTGACTTAATCGATGGACGGATTAAGAAGTAAACGGAGAGACTGAAGTCTTACTCTAGCGATCATATTTGTCCGATAATGGAACTCAAACGTTAAAATACTTTACTAGTGTAGTACAGGCAGGTCAGTTACAGTCGATATTTTGTTTTGTATGTAATGTGATAAGGAGAAACTATCTTTTTAGACTTTACTACCGTGTTCACTAGGCTGCAACTACTGGTTTGGAAACATTATACAAGGTGTCATTAGATGCACTTTGAGAGAAGGCTGGCAGCCTGGTGAAGGAAGGAAGGAAGGAAGGAAGGAAGGGATACAGGAAAGGAGAAGAGTCTCCAACAGCACAGAGATAACACTCCACTGTGACACACACACACACACAGTTTAGTTCACATACACTTGAGTATACAAAATGTCTGGATCAGATGAGAAATGACCACGAGACAACAACTGCCAATACTGGTAAATGTTTTTCTGTGTCTCCTAGGTTAGTCTCCTCTACAGGTAATCATCCATCATGTGGAGTCCTATTTCTTCTTAACATATTGTTAGCTTGTAAAACAGTACACATGACTGGTGAGAGTTAGCCGGTAGACAACAAAAGTCAGTTCCAGCTATTCTTTCCTTGAAGCAGACTGATCAGGTGAAAGCTCTGATCCTGCATTGATCAACCGATTAAATCCACTGAAGTCATCAAGGAGAGATGGAGAGGAGAAGATTAAAGAAGGAGGTTTAAATCTTAAAATGACATGGATTATGAAAAAGGGGGGAGAAGGTCAGTATTAGGTGCTCCTTATGTTGGTTCTGCTCAGTCTATAACCCGCTGATCCAAACAGGCCTGTTCTTTTCAGTATGTGAATTTAGACTGAGAGAAGTAGGTCACACACTGCTGTGGCGGTCACTGTGAGTTATCAGTGCTTGGCTGAAATCCTTTTCACATGGAGCCGCCAGGATACAAACTCTCCACTTGTGGAATCCAGGCATCTGCCAACACAGCCAAAGAGAGATCTTCTCCCCTGCATAAAAATATGTTGTCATATCCTGCCATTTTGAATCATTTCTACAATGAAAAGAGTTAAATAACTATATAGGTAAATACAATTCTGTAATATTGTATTGCTATAGATGCAATTGTAAACAGGCTACTTCCGCATCATTTATCTTAAATTTTCTGCCACGATTCCTCTTATTTCATAGGCTTTGGCAGTGTTGCATTTCATAGTTTAACTATGTTTTCGATAGGTTCATCATAGCCTTCAATCATTAACTCTTGCTCAACTGCAGTAAAAAAAGGAAAGTAAAAGTAAAAAAACTTCAACCATGGTGCCAGCCCATCGTATGATTGCTGATCATGGTTTCGACTCTCTACTCATGTTCCCTTCATTTAAAAATAGGAGTACACATTTTGAATGAATGTAAATCGATAAACTATCTAACTAAATATGACAAAACACACACTCTGACCAGGAGCTCCATGGGCATTGCAGCAGGATGTTTTTTGTCACATTCACATCATAATCGGAGGAAGTTCAACAACAGGATGACATCTTGTAGATGTTTTTTAGATTTTTATTACCTTGGACTGCTGACATTGGTAGATTGGCCTGCCGCCTGTGTTGACACACGTCCGCAATTTGTGATGTCAAGTGGGAGATATAGAAGCCCACAAAGAATTCCCACACATCCTACTTGTAATTACCACTGGAAAGCAGACGGTTGTTGCCAGTTGGCAGGTCGTATTCACGGTAGATCTGACATGACGTCAACGCAGCATCAGGCCTCCTGGCCCACGCTACTGGAGGTGTTTGCACGTTTGCGCTCTATATTCTGCTTCTGTCTCCTGTCTGTGATGTTTCAGGACTTCATGATGCAGCAGACCATGCTGCGAGTCAAGGATCCAGTCAAGTCCTTGGACTTCTACACCAGAATCCTAGGCATGACGTGAGTATTACTGTTGGCTTCAGTTCAGTTTATTTTGTCACGTAGAAAAGTTAAAAGTTAAAAGTTAACAAATTCTACAGGGGAGATGAAGAAACCCTGGAGAAAAATAATTCACCTTATCAAGAGCAAGGCGTAACCACAGACCGTCAGCTTTTGATTAGCCTGTGTGTGTTTTGTTGGTTTCCATGCTGAACCAAGGGAGAACAATACTGAACAATTTTTGTGACTTATCAACATTCACAGAATCTTCACATCCAAATGAGATTCCCGTCCAAGCAGTAGTATAAGTTTGAACATTTTTAAAATGGTTTGGAGAATTATTTTCCACTCGTTGATGTATGATTATGTGACTTATTGAATTTAACAACTCCACTAGTAGCTAGGGTAATGTCACTTCGCGGACAGTAACAAAAAAACCCCAACAAAATTCAATATTGGAGAAAAAATGTTAACAATTACCATCTGTTATCGAGTTGAGATCAGGCTTTTGTCAGAAAGATTTTTTTTGAGGTCAGACTGCCTTTGTCCATCTAGCAGGTGATGTCTGCGGATGAGGGGAAAAAAGGCGTGCGGTACATTGTGTTTGCAAGCAACAGCTGAGTGAGATTAGTCTCTGTGTGACTGAGAACATAACCTGATTCTTTAGTGATCTACTGTATTTCTATCAATTTCAATACACTGACCAACTTTTTATTTTTTGGCGGTCATGCCGATATTGTGGCAGTGCGCCACAGATGTGTAAAGCTGTTTCTGTTGTCCAACTATTTGAAAGGAGTTGTATGTGATTTATGTGACAAATAGGTTTCATACACCAGCTGACTTGCACTATTATTACTAGCAGGAGACTGGCGCTCAAAACAAAGACGCCAGTCTGAAAACTATTTGCTTGTCCTGTTGATAAGTGAGTAATAGGATAGGCATCCTCCGGTCTATTACCATGCTCCATAGCATGTAGATAAAATTACAGGAATGACAAAACTTATTTTAGCACGCATTTATTGCTATTCAACTGTTGAAACAGAAACATAAGCCTAACATAAATATTGTAAACAACAATTTGCTCTTAATTAGATAAAGGTTAGCTAAATAGATATAAAGCCTTAAAAGCCTTATAGGCTAAATTTGAAATCCCAATGGATAGACTCTCCATGTCACCTCTAGTTTGGCTCCACTCAGGAAAAAGTTTCAGTTGCCAAAGTTTATTCCCGCCCAATGTCTAAGCGGCGCTTCGGTTATACACCCATAATGGAAGCGTATGTTTCCACCATCACAGACGGCCCGCAGCCTCACTTACACGTGGAATAGAAGTGACTGAAAACCACTCAGCTTGTGAGATTAACATTTCATTGTGAAATCCTGCAGCGGCGGGTTCCATTAAAATCTCTTTGCTCACCTGACCGTCCTGGTAGGGGGATCCCTCCTTGAGTAGCCCCTCCCAAGGTTTCTAAAAGGTTTGGTTGAGTCCTCAGCGAGGGTCTAAGGTTGGGGGTGTGGTGCAGTGTCATTTATTGTTTTCATAATGATTAACGGCTCTACAAACAAACTTGACTTGACTTATGTCTTGCACTGTTGCTTTGCACTGAATGAGGTTCTGCTGTTCTGTACCATGTGTGTCTCTGTGTACTTACATTCCTGGGTTGTCAGTATGTTCGTGCACCAATGTCACCAAGACTACTTACTGTGCATTAACTGGACTTGGTGAATAAAGTGGTGGTGTTTCTGTCTCCCAGGCTCTTGCAGAAGTTCGACTTCCCCTCCATGCGTTTCTCTCTCTTCTTCCTGGGCTATGAGGACAAGAAGGAGGTTCCTGCAGACGTGAAGGAGAAGACGGCCTGGACCTTTTCCCGAAGAGCGACCATCGAGCTGACCC
Source organism: Monocentris japonica (assembly GCA_900323365.1). Taxonomy (NCBI): domain Eukaryota; kingdom Metazoa; phylum Chordata; class Actinopteri; order Trachichthyiformes; family Monocentridae; genus Monocentris; species Monocentris japonica. Next base: position 21,747 of record OOFE01003609.1, read on the forward strand.
AGTAAGGTCTACAACCTAGGATTAGGGCTGCGCAACCATTGTATGCTAGGTGTTGTGATCACGATCGTAGTTATTAGTCTTTTAACTGCACTTTTGGCATCTTGGATCAATATGACTATTTCAAATCAATTTGTACAATTATATTAACTATACACATTTGATTGTTCAGCCCTATCTAACCACCAACCAAACAAAACTAGCCTGGGTTTATTTCTAATCTCTCTTAGTCTCTTTGCCCCTTAGCTTGAACATCTAGACTGTGACCGTGATCGTAACACAACTGAAATCTCTCTCATCTCGCTCCTTTTCTTCCCCTCTCTCTCCCACCTCTCCTCTTCTCCACTTCCTCTCTCTCTCGCTGTGCTCCTCTCTCCTTCTCTCTCTCCTCCAGTAACTGGGGTTCGGAGTCTGATGAGAGCCAGTCTTATCACAACGGAAACTCAGATCCTCGCGGCTTTGGTGAGATTGCGCCGGCTTCCCTGTTCTGAAACCAGACTGGAAAGAGAAATGAAATGCCAAAAAAACTTTGGATGTATATTTGGACTATATATGCACAATATATAGTCATAAAGAGATAAAATACTTGGCAACAAAAGTTGAATTTCCCCATATTTTACCATGTTCTGTGGTGGTGACGACAAACTGGGCGTTGAAAAATCTGGCAAACTGGATGAAGCCACGTTTGTTAACCTGTTCATCTTTTCTCCTATGTACCCTCATGATGTTGGAATGAGGACAAACTCCTCGCACGTGTTAATGTACTTAAATTGATTTTGATTCTCTTTTTCTTTCCCTAACATTTGACAGGACACATTGGAATCGCGGTTCCTGACGTCTACGCTGCCTGCAAACTGTTTGAAGAGCAAGGAGTCACATTTGTCAAGAAGCCAGACGACGGTAGGGTGTAAAGTGTTTCTGGACATGAGGTTCCTAGGCGAGATAAAACGTTTATCTTGGATGTTAGTATTTTAATTATTTGGTGCATTTGCCCTTTAGTAGTTTTTTTTTTTTTTTTTTTTCTTCTATGTTCACATTTTTATTTATCTCGTAAGGCACTCTGTAAAAGGTATTCAACTTTTAATTGAAATGTATGTAGCTAGCCTTAACTCGGCGGCTTGTTTACAGTTACCAATTTCAATTTGGGATCTTATATTGGCAGAAATTTAAGGCGGTATGAAAAATAAGATTTTTTTAATTTTTTTAATTTTTATTACAAATATCCCACGTTTTTACCAAGGGACTGCTGCAATACAATGTAGTGGTGGGTAGACAGACTCATCTAACTCGATTCTTTCAGGCCGTCAGACGCTAGTGAATTGATTCATTATGATTCACCAATAAAAATCTCTTGGTTATTTTTGTTATTGCCTATATCTCTATTTTCTCTGTATTCACTATATTAATACTGCATATATTCATATGTACAGTATATTTTCATATTGTGCATTTATCTTTCATATTGACCGTTCGTTTTCTTTGTCTTAGTATGTTCTATTGGTGTCATTTTGCACACCCTGCATGTATGCTGTACATTTTTAGTGTTGAGATTGTTAGTCATTATGTATAATACCTCCATTTGCTCTGGTTTTATATACAGTAGATCATATCTTTTTTTGCTATAACCTATTATCTGCTGCTCCAGCAACCCAATTGTCCCACAGGGATCATGGAAGTTTCAGCTAATCATGACAATGGCTTTTCTGTCTCTCTCTCTCTCTGTTTCTCAGGAAAAATGAAAGGCTTGGCCTTCATTCAGGACCCTGATGGTTACTGGATTGAGATCCTGAGTCCCAACAACATGGTCTCCATTACCTCCTAGAAACAATGATGACAACGTGCTACCTGCTGCAGTACAGATAGACCGAGCCTGCTGTGGCTTCACTGGGAAAGCAGAACACTGGGGGTGAGCAAAGAATTTAGCAACACAAGCCGGAGAGCCAAGGGGTACGGAGCAGTGAGGGAAGGCTGACGGACCAGGATCACTTCTTGAATGGCAATCGCGGTGTCCTGGCATGGGAAGGACTAATATTGGACAATTGATGAGCAAATGAGTTAGATAAGTCATTGCCAAGAATAGCAACTACTGTGTGTAGCTGTTGAGTCTACCTTTGTCAATTTGTACCTATGTTCAAGAAGTGATGCTGAAATAACACTGTGCTACTGTGCAATAAATGTGAAAGCCACCGTTCAAAACAAGTGAGTTTTGTCATTTCTCCCCTTGTTTAGGGCCTGCATGCGATTGTAATGTTTTTTGGCCCCAATATGTGATCTTCTTTCTTTCTTATATGGGAGAGAAGTTTGCATCAAACTCCATTGTGAAACTTGGCAGGTTAATTTTGTCTTGCTCATCAGCAAACACACATATCCTGCAGACCGTGACTTAGGAACTTTTCAAGATTCATTAAAATCAGAATTGCTTTATTTTGCCAAGTACAGAGGATGCCCAAGGAATTTGACTTGGATAATTGGTGCTGACACATTACAAGACAGTTCAACAATACTGGCTTGACACACTAGGTGCAAGACAAAACCTAACAAGACCTCACCTATAGTGCAGACAATACGTACTGTATGACAGTAGACTAAACAGTAACACTACTAATATACATTCAAGGGCAAAGAACTCTAGCATTGTCATAATCAGATGGGTGAAATACAACTAGGTTGACAGCCAACCTGAATAGCTTGTATCAATGTACTGCCAGTCAGCCCAGCGTGGTGGGGGCCACTCCTCATTCTGATATACAGTTATGAGAAAAAGTTTGTGAACCCTTTTGAATTACCTCCATAAATGGCTCCTAAATTATGGTCTGATCTTCATCCAGGTCGTAACAATACAATGTGCTTTAACAAATAACAAAAGATATTTACTTTTTATGTGTTTTTATGTAACATTAACAGCCTAAGCTGGAACAAGTATGTGAACCTCTTGGATAATGTCTTCTATGAAAGGGAGTAATTGAAGTCAGGTGATCCAATCAATGGGATGACATTCAGGTGTGGGTTAGAGGTGATCTGTCATAAAAACCCCACAAAGTTTGGTTACCAACAGAATGGCTTACACAGGAAAATTCACATTGGAATAGCCAAGTCAGTCCTGATCTTAATTCTATTGAAATGTTGTGGCATGACCTGAAGCAAGCTGTTCATGCAAGACCTCCCAAAAATATCAATGAACTGAAACAGTTCTGTGAGAAGGAATGGTCCAAAATACCTCCTAACCATTGAGCAGGTCTGGAAGTAAAAGTACAAGTTGTGTGTGTTATGTCACATTGTGTTTATCTATTTTTAGTACTGAGATGAAGATATATATTTTAGGAGTCCTTTACATGACTGCGTTACTAGGGGAATCTCATGCAAATGCTTTCCAACAGTGAAAGGTCCTGCTGTGTTCGCCGTCTGCCTGCTCAGGCCACGTCAAAGGTGCAAACGATGTCACACAACTGGTGCACAGGTGAAAGTTGGGATTCTCTTCCTTCGTAGTCAAACTAGGTGAAATGAGAGTAGGCCCCAAGTTGATCTTAGTTCAACCAGTTAAATACACATGTGGACAGAGATGAACATCGCCAAACAAGGCAAAGCATAAGTCTGTGTCTAACAAAGGAACAGCAGGATCTTATATAGGGTCACTGTATACATTCCAAAGACATGACTTCATCCCTGGCTGGCTATCTTCTCCATCTGTCTCGGGGACCCCTACTCATGGATGTCTCCACACAGCCCTGCAACTCTTCCAGTCCTAATACCAGATGTTTCTTCCTTCAGTATCCCCTAGACCAGGGGTGGGTTTAGGGGAGTTAATATACAATGATACAAGCATACAGCACATTAATCATATTAAATGTAACTATCATGTCTCAGTCTGTAAATTCACCTATCAATAGGTTTAGTGGTGCTGTAGTAAAATTCAGCTCTCCATACCCCCCCCAACAAGGAAAAAGAATTCTACCATACGTAGGATAGCGGAACCAAAGGTGTGTTCCAGCGCTTCCGGTAGGGAGCGAATACGGTGGGACACTTGCGCAACTGATAAAATTCCTCCCCATCCCCTGATTCACGCATAAACAAACCCTTTAGCCACCAACATGCCAAGACGCTCGTAGCTGGGCCCGTGTACTTGGACAGCGTTGTGAGTATTAACTGATACGAGTATAAACAGGTTCTCTATCCCTTTTAATACGTGTACTGATGAATGTAATGTTGTAGGGCGTGCAGACAGGGTATGAGTGTGACTGGCGTTGTACAGGTATGTACTTTTAACGCTACCTTGTATATATTTATATTGACGTACTATAACTATAGAGACAATCTTTTACTTTGAAGCGTCATTCCTAATCTAACCACAGCGCCTGGATGCCTTTGTGCGAGGTGGTGCAGTAAACCTTGTGACTTTCTGGAGTGGTATTTGCTGACAGTTGGTCAGTGCTACCATGCTAATTGCAAACTGACACCCATGGAGCTTGCACCTAAGACAATGAGTTAAAAATAGAACTGAGCTGTGCCATATGCGGTTTTCCAAGCAAGGAAGTGGTTTTTATCTGTTTGTAAAGGACTCTAAATGACCGGATTTTGTTATTTCGAGATGTATTTTTGTGTGTAGGAGTGACTGCTGTTGTACTTCGTGTCAGTCAATTCTAGTCTCTTCAACTTCGAGTCTCTTGATATTGTATTTTAATTCAAGTCTTTTCTACATTACTGCCATTCAAATGACTAGCCTAGTGGGGATGCTCTGTGAGCCAAAAGCACTGACGTACTGTTGAAGATTGTCTTTGTACTATTTAGCAATCCTGATTACTTCAACACAATGTGGGTGTCCCCTGGACTTGCATTCGTAAAGTGAACAAATCCAACCTAAGATACTAACACTCCCATTTGAGATTTTTTTTGTATTTATTTCTCAATTCAAAGTGCCTGTTTCTACTAATATTGTGCAAATAAAAGTCACCACCTTTGATATAACTGCCTTATTGGTTGTTTACCTTCCAGGGTCCAGGACCTGTGTCTCGGTAACACTAGTGTCATCAAGTGTTTCCCATATTCAACCAGTAATCACGGTTCCTCTTTGTTAAGCCAATCCTGCATGGAGGCGGTGCGCTGTCGTCCAGACTGTTTCAAATTTCAGGTGCTGCATGACCGAGACGACCACTGCAGCCAGTCATTTTGGCTGCCATTACGTCATTTTGACAGGCTGCACTCCATCATAGCCACATGCTGTGGCGGTGCCAGAGAATTTTCCTTGATGACGATACGGGGGAGCTTGATTATTCAGTGAGGGTGCTCTGCGATTTAGAGAGATGACTGGTTGCACAAAGCAAAACGCATACACAAGGTAGATCCAGGTGATAGCTTGCAGTGATGTCCAATCATGTGCCGTGGAGGTCCGAGTGTCTGCAGTGTTTTCACTCCAACCAAAGACTACACCAGGTGATTTCATTGATTGGTCCGTCCTCTCTGGCTGAAGGTGTGTTAATCAGTGAAATCACCTGGTGTAGCCTTTGGTTGGAGTGAAAATCTGCAGACTCTTGGCCCTCCATGGGACATGATTGGACACCACTGGCTTAATGCATTATGGGCCTGCCTACTTAAGATATTTTTCTAACTTTAAAAATCCCACCCAACTAGGTACGACAATAACTGAGCAAGATCACAGCATAACACCGTTCAACACACAGACACTACAGCAAGCAACGCAAGTGTGCAGCACCCTCCAACCAAAGAGATCAGAATTTAGGCCTGCACTACTAGTCCACCTACTACTTATTCATTTTAATGAACAGCATTCAATTGCGTAAACGAACCAGCCCAGGCCTGTGACAGAAACGCAGCTGTTACTTTACGTGAATGAGTATATTAAAGCCACAAAAATATTAAACAGACATAAATATGATAATGCTCACACTACTTAGCGTAATATAGCCACAATTAATAACAGTCACTCACCATGAGACGTCTTTTTATAGGAGAACAAGGTGTGTGTTGCGGTCGTTATGGGACCAAAAAATGCTCTATGTTGCTCAGCGATGAGCTGGCCAACTCAACTTAGCTGGATACGATGGTATGAACTGTCACATGTCGTGAACTAAACATCACGCACTATGCTTAAAGGTCGCAATCAGGTCACCGATCACAATGCATGGGGGCGCTATTGGACAAAGCGATACGTTCCAGACAAACTACAGCATCAGACAACCGACCCACAGGCAAATGGTGGACATGTAGTTTTGCATTTCTGAGACGTTCAAACTTGATCTAAGCAACAAAATCAAACTTCTGACAGTCTTTCTCACATACAATCATGCTTGAAAGTTTATGAGCCCTTTGTGAAATTATAGAAATTTTATGTTATTAGCTAAATTGGATATGAAGTTTAAAACCAGTCAAACATCAGATCTTGGGGGAGGGCTTTGTGCAGCACTCGTATAAATACAGGTGAGAAGTCATATAAAAAAAAAAAAAACCTGGGCTCCATCAGTCCGCTGTGATACAAGTAATAGACAAATGGAGAGCATTTAACATGACAGGTGTCTTTCTAAAATATAAAGGAGTGCCACAAGAAAAATATTAAAACTAGTTAAAGACAACCCAAGAGTATCAATGTATCCCTGCCGGCATTCATGCGAGGGTAGCCAGGAAGAAACCTCTGCTGTCTTAAAAAGAACAAAGCTGCCCATCTTAAGTTTGCCAGAGATGACCTTGACAAACCTGAAGATTTCTGGAAGTATTTTCTCTGTACAGATGAGGCCAACATTTAACTGTTTGACAACCCAAAACTGGCCACCACCAAAATAACCACGTCCCTACGGTCAAGCATGGTGGTGGGAGTGTCCTGATCTGGGGTTTTCATCCTCTGGACGACTCGGCATCATTAAGGGAACCATGAATTTTGAGGGAAACCAGAGAATTCATGAACAGAACCTACCTAAAG
>OOFE01003609.1:30503-52391 GCA_900323365.1 Monocentris japonica
CAGCACATAGGGTATTTAGGGATGCAAAACCCAGCCCAGCACTTGATCAATTATTACACCGCGGCACAACCTGTTCAACCGGCCCACAGACCCACCAGGATTTGTCCTGGTTCTCCCGATTGGCCACTCCGGCATTAGTGCACACTCATCAGGGATCAAAAGTTCAGAAAGAGAACTAGGGGCCAGGCCTTGCAAAGCCTTAAATGTAATCAATATAATCTTCAGTTTTAAAATGACAGGCAACCAATGAAGAAATGCTAAAATAGGGGAGATATCCTATATCAATTTTGGTTAAAAATCCACGATGCAGAATTTTGAACACAATGGAAACATTCCTTTTTAACCTCTTTTTGGCTAAGGGAGGTAAACAAGGCATTGCAGTAGTCAAGGTGAGGTGAAATTGAAGCATGTAGTATTCTCTCTGTATCTCTGAAATTCAGGACACATGTTCCTGAGATGGAGGAAACAACGATTGAACAAGGTTTTTACTATGTTGTTCAAAATGGGGGCTGGGGTCAAGTGGGGTCAAGTCTCCAAGGCTTAATATGCTGCTTTAGCGGTCCAAGGGCAGGTGTGTGCACTCGAGTCTATAAGGAGGACTTCAGTTGTCTCCAAATTGAATTGTATTTATTTTTTTTGTCTTTGCTTCATCAGTAGCAGGCAGCAGGTTTACCTAATTCCACCATTGTTTATATTCTATTTTTTTCCTTTTATTGTCCTCTGCTATATCCTATTACCTTTGCTGCTACAATGACCCAGTTTCCCCATGGGAATCAATAGTTTCTTATACAGTAGGGATTTTACCAATATACATGTTATACTCAAAGCAACTAAAGGAAGGAATTTTTAAGGCTTTGTATGCATTTGTCAATAAAGAATTGCAATAAAATGGGAAATTGCCACCAGCTGAATGATCATTTGGACACTCTAAACATCTAGTTGGCTGGTACAATAGTGGAAGTGTTCAGATCTAGCAATCCCTGATCAGTGGATAGAAAAAAGTTAGTTTTGTGTACTCAATGGATTTCTCTTCCAGAGCTATGCTGTATAATGGGATGAAGGAGTCCCAGCCTGAGGCAGAGATCTCCCTGGAGGACACGCAGGCCGAGGCCTTCTCCATGCTTCTACAGTACCTGTACGCAGGTACACACCACCTCAGCACCTTTCAATACAATGCAGTCACATTGTTTTTTCTTTAAACGTGACTTCTCAAACATCTAAATGCCTCAAATCTCAGGTGAGCAGGGTAGGTTTTCATTCACCAGTGCTTCCTCTTCCCAGGCCGGGCCAGCCTCAGCATGGCTAGAGAAGACGTGGTGCTGGACTTCCTGGGTCTGGCACACCGCTACGGCCTCCAGCCTCTAGAGGTAATGATGGTAATAGATGATAATTATAGTAATAGAAATAATAATCACTATATTTGTACAGCAATTTTCTTGAAGTTAAAAAACTGCTGTAAAATAAAAGGAAAAAACAAGCTTACAACCTTTCTACCTTTGCGATGACCTCCAATATAACACGAAAAAGAAGAAATTAATCAGGAAATGAAAATGTATGCCTCAACTTCCTGTTCCAGGATTCGATTTGTGCGTTCCTGCGGACGGCGCTGAGTGTCCAGAATGTGTGTGTTGTGTATGACGTGGCCAGTCTATACTCTCTAAGCAGCCTGGCCCAGGCCTGCTGTGCCTTCATGGACCGGCAGGCTCCAGAGGTGCTGGCCGCTGACGGCTTCCTCTCTCTCTCCAAGGTAACAGGAAGAGGGAAATGGACGCACAAAGATGTGGGGCAATGGTAGTCCAGGCTCCATGTGGTAGCCCAAATCCTGGGCTGAACAAATCTAGAAGGGGAAGGGGGATGAAAAGCGATTGCCCCTCCCTGAACAACTACTGCTGAGGTGCCCTTGAGCAAGTCACTTCACCCCTGACTGCTTTAGGAGCTGCTTTGTAGGCAACAGTAGGAGACTGTGGTTGTACTGGGCAGCCCCCGGTGGCCAACAGTGTGTATACAGCCAATTTTTATGTGCTACTACTACTGTGTAGTATTGACAGACCCCCACCCCTTCTCCTCCTCTTTGTCTTCTTTTTCTTCCTTTAATTCACCTCTTCCTATTTCTATTCCTCCTTTTTCCTTTCTCTTTGTTCCTCTTTGTGTTCCTCCTCCTCCCTTCCCTTCTCTACCTCCTACTCTCCTCCTTTGATCATCAGGAGGATGATGGTGGTGATTTGTCCTATGCTGCTTGCCTCAAACCGACTGTTTTATGTGCTTGTCAGTCTTATGTTCGTAATTAATGTTGTTTTTAATCCTTGCTGCTAAACCAATTGTCCATTTCTAATAAAAATCATAATCATAATAAACCTGAAACGTCCCTCCATGCAGACTGCTCTGCTGGCTGTGGTTAGGAGGGATTCCTTTGCTGCCAGTGAGAAGGATATTTTCCAGGCTCTCTGTTGCTGGTGCCAACACAATGCTGACAATGACCAGGTAATCCCACACTTCTTACTTACTGCGGTTTTATTTCTGCGACATTATGACTAAAACCAGAATCTTGTTCCCTAAATCATTCAGACTTATTATTTTGTTCTGTATGCTGTAACAAAAAATTAGAGATTGGCTGTTTCAAAAAAGGTGATACATACAAACTGTTTTTAAAGATGTCTTTCTGAAATAATGACTGACTGAAATTCAAGCTGGATGTATAGCGCTTTGGAATGAAGCCCTTCAACTGTCACAGTCATTTTATTCTTTCACTTCAACTGAACCAGACTGCCGCACAGGAAGTGATGTCAGCGGTGCGTCTGCCACTGATGAGCCTGGCAGAGATGCTGAATGTGGTTCGTCCATCTGGCATGCTGAGTCCCGACCGTCTTCTGGATGCCATCCAGACCCGATCTGAGAGCCATGATATGGACCTCAACTACCGCGGCATGCTCAGTTAGTAGACCAGCCTCTCCTGCAGTGTTGGGTAACGTGTTACTCAGCGCTCCGTAACACAATATAGTGATATCATTACTGTCTCCAGCAATGAGCAGTGTAATGAATTACTATCTAAATTTTATTAATCCAAAAGTGGATTCAGTACTTTTGTGATCACCTCTCTTAAATATAAGACTGAAGTAATAAGTAACAAGTAATGAGTAATATATTACTTTTTTAACTCATGAGTTCAATACTGCTCTCATTCACAGACGTCAGTATTTCTCTGCCTATGTCACCCAGATAAGTGCCTGTACATTTAAAGTACTCAGCAAATAAAGCGATTCTGACTCCTCCCCTCCAGTCCCAGAGCAGAACATCGCCACCATGAAGCATGGTGCCCAGGTAGTGAAGGGGGAGCTGAAGGCGGCTCTTCTGGACGGAGACACCCAGAACTACGACCTGGACCATGGCTTCTCCAGACACCCCATAGAGGAGGAGGGCCACGGCCGCTCGGGCATCCAGGTCAGCCTTGCCTTGCCTTCACTCTCCGTTCTGGAGGCTCAGGAACTTATTTCATACTGCACATGATACATTTTGGTATATTCCCATTTTTCTTTGTCTCAATAAGTTCAAGTGCTGCTGACAGTTTGCACGCCCTCTCAATTTTTAATTTCTTGGTTGCATTTGTTTGTATGACCTCCTTTTGCCATATTCGGATTCATATTCTGTTTTCCTTTGCTGCATCTTGTGACTATTTGCTGCTGCAACAGCCCAGTTTTCTCACAGGAATCATTAATGTTCCACCATATGTTATTAATAAAATGATGAAAATCCATGAACTGAGTCAGTCCACTCTTGGTTCAGTCACTTCAGGAAATTCAGGAATATTTTGAAGAAAAATACCTTGACATAAAACAATTTGTTCATACATAAATGACATGTTGAAAAACACAATCAACTCACAAGTCAATCCAATTCAGGAAGTTCAGGAGCAGTTTGAAGAGAACTTTTGAAGTCCAATCCTGCTGTACAAAATAATAGGAATGCCTGACCTTTTCATGAAACAGACTGACCAGGTGAATCCAGATGAAAGATATGGAAGTGAAGAGAGTACTTCAGGAGCCCAGACAGGTGGGAGTTGCAGTAGTCTAGATTGGAGATGACTGAAGCTTGAACGAGGAGCTGGATTAGAGTTGGAGTTTGGGTTAGTTGACTAAAGCTTGAACGTGGGGCCGGGCAGAGTTTGTGGTGAAGAAGGGTTTGAGTCAATGGATGTTGGGCGACATGACAGTCAATCACGTAATATCAAATGGGGAGACGTAGATCAGAGGGAGGTGCGCACCTCACTATTTGGAAGCTGTTCTTAATGTTTGGTACACTCTACAAAATGGCTTTCAGTTCCCATGTTGAACAGAGTGAATGTGAAGTGAGTTAACGTCAACCCTTCTCCAGGTCAAACTGGGTCAGCCATCCATCATCAACCACATCAGACTTCTGCTGTGGGACAGAGACAGCCGGTGAGTTGGCCGACCCATTAATGCCTGACTTCATTATGACCAATGAAATGATCACTAACCAGCATATTGGCTGATTTTGTCTGTGGATGGTAAGTTAGTGTACTGGTTTTTTTTTTTTGGTTTTTTTTGTACATTAAAACCCCACCCACCTGGTACTCCGTGTAGGTGACATCAAACAAATAATTTTCAAATACTGTGTGAGGCCATGTGTGGTTTGCAATCAACATCTACCACGGCCAATGTTCCTACAGTCCTGTTGCAGTGTCCCATGTGAATTCTGATGAAATGCGAGCACGTTTGCCCTGCTGCTGTCCTTGCACAGGTCTTATTCCTACTATGTGGAGGCGTCTATGGATGGGCTGGACTGGGTTCGGGTCATCGACCACTCTAAGTGCCTCTGTCGCTCCTGGCAGAACCTCTTCTTCCAAACTCGGGTTTGCAGGTAAAAAGAGAGGACCGAAATTAGAAACCTGTGCAGTCTTTCTCCCCTCCCTCAACAACTACTGTTAAAGTGCCCTTGAGCAAGGCACTTGGTCAGTGGTAAACAAAAGGATGTTTGGGGCAGTGATACTTTTCTTGGTTGACATCAAAATGTACCCATAATGCTGTGCAAGTCAGAGTTTTCCCAGACAGTGACAATAAAAAGGGAAACTGGTTTAATATTTTGTTAATTTCATATTGTTATATCATTAATGGCATCTGACTATCTTAACTCCCCTTATCAGCCATTACCTTCTCTGTGTTTACTTCCCTGCAGTTTGTCATTTGATTATTTGTCCTGATGACTGCCCTGGTGTTACTCTATCCATTCATATGCAGGCGTGCAGGCACACACACACACATACACACAAGCTCTGGCCCTGTGTATTGGAGTTGTGATGTACTTTGTTTACAGTAAAGCACTTTTTGACAAATCTCTTAAATAAACCTGTTTTCACTCATATTGTGAGCACACAGATAGATTGACCATAGCCTATTTTGTGAATGACTTCCCAGGTATGTGAGAGTGGAGGGAACGCACAACACAGTCAACAAGGTGTTCCACCTGGTTGCCTTAGAGTGCATGTACACACAGCGCCCCTACGTCCTGGACAAAGGATTTCTGGGTAAGAAATTTAAATCCCTCTGCTCAATACTAATTTCTTTATGGATGCAATACTTGATTGCCAAGTTAAATAAGTAATTGTCTGTGTGATCAAGGTAAACCAATACAATTCACACTAGTAGCGCATTGTGCATGAGATGTTACATTGTGAATCAGTGGAGTTAAAACAGAAAAGTCCAGTAACAAGTATAGGCACAGTGTTGAGAAATAATGTTTTATTACTCAACAGCTTCCATCTTGGTGACACAAGTGTATGCATTGTTAGTGTGGATGGCCTCAGTGGGGATCAAACCCATTCATACCATGCTTGTCCCCACAGTGCCCAGCAGTAACATGGCCACCATCCCCTGCGGGGCCAGTGTGATTGAAGGCGTGAGTCGAAACCGCAATGCCTTGCTGAACGGAGACACGTCCAGCTATGACTGGGACTCGGGCTACACCTGCCACCAGCTGGGCTCCGGGGCCATCGTCATCCAGCTGGCCCAGCCGTACATGCTGGCCTCACTCAGGTAGGATATTCACAACATAGAACCTCTCCTATAATAACAATAATAAACCATTTGTTTAGCAGCTTTTCAACAACAGAGTTTACAGAGCATGAAAAGACATAAAAACAAGAGATTTAAACATTTCAGCCCCACAGCCTCGACAGGAGGTTTCTGGCTGGGGGTTCAAGGTCAGTAATGCACCTAGGGGCCAAACCATGCTGTGCTTTGGAAGTAATCAGTAAATTCTTGAAATTGATTCTAAAACTAACAAGAAGCCATGCTATGGATGACTGAAAAGAACAATTTCAGATTTCTTGTGGTTTAATTGAAGGAAGCTCTTAGACATGCAACTCTGAATGTGTAAAGGGCACTCACTCAACTCACTATTTGTGTAGCATTTTTGTTAATAAAGTTCCAAAATGCTGTAAAATGAAAGGAATAAAACAAGCATATCAACAAGATTTGTGCTGCTGACTCCAGTAACACCCAGCACTCATTATGGTTGACTCAGCAAACTCAGAAACCACATTGGACTCCCAGCAAACAAATTAAGAGCACTACAACAACATAACGTGTGTGTGTGTGCGCAGGCTGTTGTTGTGGGACTGTGACAACCGCAGCTACAGCTACTATGTGGAGGTTTCAACCAACCAGCAGCAGTGGACCAGAGTCATAGACAGAACCAAGGTGGCATGCAGGTAAGAGTCCCAACCAAGTCAGAAAAATAACTTTTCATTAGAGATGAGAGATGAGATCTGTCTGTCAAGGTGTTAAAATTGAATGTGTAAACTCCCCACACTATCAGATAATCTGCCAACCATCAGTCCCGACCAGGCCTCTGATTGTTGGGATGGTCGATGGTCAGACTTGTAAATAGTGCTGATAATTCTTTAGTGTGTCCCCAGCCAAGTCACAAGACTCACCTGCTACTTTTTGTATTTAACCGAACGACTAGATGTTTAGAACAATGGTTGGTTACCGGAAGAGGAGACAAACTTACCAAGCACAGTTGCACTTAAAACATTTACTGGAATTTTTTCTTGGTGGTGATTTCCCACCAATATTAGTTAAATTTCCAAAAGCAGTAAAAAAATTAAGACCTGAAACATTGAAATGGAACCCTGTGTGTATGAAATCTTTGTGCTTTACATCAACAAATAAATTTAACTGGAAACTAGAAAAATGGCGATGATGGAAACAGCATTTTGTGTGGCAATCAACAGCATAATCGGCAGTGTGCAGAACCCTATGCAGAAACTGTGTGTGTGTTTGTGTGTGTCTTAGGTCCTGGCAGACCTTGCTGTTTGACCCGCAGCCTGCCTCCTTCATCCGCATAGTGGGCACTCATAACACAGCCAACGAGGTGAAAACTAATCCACCAGAATTAGCTTTCATTTAGTTATTCTGCATGAGCAGACCTTTTCAATCATAATATCATCACTTTTCTGAACAGTGTAGCAAAGCACTGTGACATAAAAGGAACAAAACAATACTGGCACTGTTACTGGCACAGAAACCATACAGGACTCCCAACAAACAAATTAAAAGTACTACTGCTACGTAATGAGATCAAGAACAAGTTATCCATTAAATGCAAGTTAATAAAAATTATTATAAAAATGAACATTAGACATTTTTCACAATTCTAGATGCTAAATATAGCAAATATTGCAATTCCTTTTTCACTCACGCATATGTCATTTCTGTCAGCAGGTCTTTCATTGCGTCCATTTCGAGTGTCCTGCTCAGCTGGACATGGAGGTGAAGGAGGGCAGTCCAGGGTCTGACCAGCCCGACACAGACTCCAACTCCCAAAACTCCCAGTTTCATGTTTCATCACTAAGACAGCTTTCTGCCAGGCCTTCCTCCTCCTCCTCCTCCTCTCCATCGCACTCCCAGCCTCTCTGAAGGGGTGTGCTTAAAGCGACATTTGATTTTGGTAGAACATCTCTCCTTTCCAGACCCTACCAGCTTCCATCATCAGCCATCCTGGACTCACCATCAGTCAGGAGTTTACCCTCCAGCTCTCAGCATCAATAACTTCAACAAGCAACATCACTTGTGTGACCCAGGACAGAAAGGTCCCATGGGTCACATTTGCCTCATTTGGAAACTATGGACCCCATTATGAACTCAGATAGCAGGTTTGTGCATGTAAAATGTTCCAGTATGTAGTATCACTTTAAAGGGACAGTCCAGGATAGCAGGAAGCTTTTCTTTGTTCCTGCCAGGGAGTTGTGGAGTTGCTGCAAGTTTACAGTCAGAGAGACAGAAACTGTTTTGATTAGAGAATCAATTCACTGTATATTTTACTCAAAGTACTGTACTTAGGCAGGTAACTACCAAAATAAAGGAAAAACCTACTGTTCCAGCAGGCTGTTATTGCAGTAAAGATTTTTTATTACCTACTACTCACATCACTGAAATATTCCATGAACAAATCTTAAAGAGAATGTTGATATCCTCAGGGGCATCAATTGACTAAACTTTACTCGATGGCAAAGTCCTTGCATCTAATATCTTTTGCCACAAAAACTTCTACACCCACTCATATAAATAGACTAAGTTTCTAGGGACAAAGTGGAGCAACGACTAATGACAGACAAGATATTATTTGGTCACTGTGATAAATTATTAGATGTAGGTCAGCAAACTGAGAGAACATTGGTCCAGAATGCTCCGCACGATTTGATATGTTTTCCTAATACATTTCTGTTGATTGTTGTTTGATCTTTGATCAGTATTATAATCCTAAAAACTACAATATCAAATTTGGACTAATTTCAGTGCGGTACCCTTTTGGAAATGTATTTGGATCATTTTAATTTTCATACCAGACTACAAGCCACAAACCACGGCAAATTCATATGGAGTAACGACACAGAAAGCCATGTGGATTGAGTACTTGACTCACCAGGAGGATACATTTTTCATACCAACTTTTTAGAAATTATTTCTTCTTGTACTAAATATCACCATTATTCCAAACAGAATACTTGCGTGGAGAGAAACTGCTTGTAAATCATCTGCCATGACAACAGCACTTGTTTGAGATAAGTAGATAGTTTTGCATCACATCTCTTCTGACGTTGGCATGGTTGTAAACGTCATTTCCTGTAAGTCGTTTCCTTAGCGTGCGGCACCGTTAGCCACCGAGCGGCACCATGTTCCGAGCCGTGTTTCGACTGTCTACCTCAGGGGTACGAAGTTTGGCTCGGTCACGACCCTGCTACTCAGGTAGGACTGTGTACTCGATACCTGCCACGAGGTGAAATAATCTAACGAATATAACTTGCCTTAGCTTGCTGGGCTAGCTGGCTAGCATTGAGTGTGTGTGTGTGTGTGTGAAAGCTAGCTAGCCAGCCAAGGGTGACATTGAATACCTTTTTAAAGATTTTTTTTTTGGCCCTGTACAGAATATTTATTATCATATCTAAAGTAGTGGTAGAAATATTATATTGTGCAAAAGAAAGAAGCGCCAAACGAATTTTAGCAATTAAGTCATGACCTTGTGATGACCCACGTTAAAGTTCGTGCAAGAGCCTCAGTCCTTGCGCTTGTTAGTCAGCGCATACCAAGATCAAATGTTCCCTAACGCAGACTGTTTGCTATTGTTTAATTACAGAAATGTGTTCACGATGGGTGAGTCCTTAAATAATTTCAGACCAGGACATAGCTCTTGGTACTGAAATGTTAGTTCTACTTACAAGCTAACATAGCCTTAATCCTGATACATTCCTTTTTATCTTTCCTCTCACAGGAAAAAGCATCAAGAGGTTATTATTGGAGTGGCATAGAGCAGTGGTTCCCAAGCCAGTCCTCATACACCCTCATCCTGCAGGTTTTAGCCAGGTCTACTAGACACACCTGAACCAATTAGAGACTTTACAGTTTCACAGTACCATAAGTGGTTCAGGTGTGCCTGAGAAGAGCTGGAGCTAAAACCTGCAGGACAAGGGGGTACTTGAGGACTAGATTGGGAACCACTGGCATAGAGCAACAGTAAACTTATGAACACAGAGCCTAGCTCTTATCAAGTAGTTCCCAAGCTCCTAATCAATACAATATTTATTTAGTGTAGCCTACAACCTACCTTGACTACTGCCTTACCAGTCATTACATTCCTTTGTCTTTTCTGAAGTCAGTCATTCAAATATTTCTCCAGCAGACTGCCTTGCCTGACACACACACACCCACACACACAGAGCACTTTGTAATTGACCTGCTATTTTTCAATTGCCTTATGAGCACATTTGATTTGACCGGTGGTCCTTTTTCATTTTCACAGTTACCTGTACAAATTGAGATTGGTAATGAAGTCTCCATGTCTGCCTCTGTTGTTGTGTTTTCCAGCTCCGTTGGCCTCCAGATGTTATTCCCATGGGAAGGTGGAGACAGACGAGGAGTTTGATGCCCGTTGGGTCACTTACTTCAGCAAGCCAGACATTGATACCTGGGAACTGAAGAAAGGTGACTCAATGGCCTGATAATATTCATAGTAGTCTGGTGATGCATCCGGCCTTTCTTGGCCATATGGTGCGCAGACATACGCACTGCTTCTATTGCTGTTGTCATTTTAACTACAATCTCATTTTTGATTGTAGCCAAAAAAGGTTACTTAATTGAACTAAACGACTCTACAAGTCATTTGCAGCACCCCATGCTATTACTCCAGAGTTTCAACTGCAATGCTATGCAGCAATGGGGCTTGATTTTAGTTTTTGTTTCTGTATCTGTCCCTGTTATGGTTCCAGTGCAGGGTGGACCTGTACCAGTATCTTTCCTTAAAAAAAAAAATACAAAGTCTACGTATCCAACGACATGGAGTCTGTAGTGAGAAGATTGATTTTGCTGTGATTGCAGCACCCTCCTATTGAATCGAGCAATTGTGGGCCATGTTTTATTATTTGGCTGCATATGTTCTGCTGATGGGAGCATTTATTAACTTCTTTGAACAAGAATGAACCTTTAGGGTAAAATTGGGTGATTTGTGCACTAAAGAATTGAACAAAAAGTAGAAGGTACTAAAGCACAGCAATTAAAAGGTGAGGGTAAAGGATATAAATTTATGTCAAATGAATATTAAAGATGTTACTAATGCAGAGCTAATATAGGGTTTTCAGATTTACAAGCTTTACAGTTAAGGTGAAAGAGCTTATATGCAGGATGAATGTGCATCATGGGTTAAATTTAAATTACAAAAATGATTAATCGTACCGCTCAAGTTGGGAGTGAAAATGATTGAGTCTTCCTTATTATTCCTAGACAATAATATTGTCTAGGTGGCTGTAAGTGAAGTTTAGCGATCTAGGTTCAACTTATAAAACAAATGTACAATTTCAGCTTTGAAGGTTTATGAGTGTTGATTGTGTGATTTAATGAGGCATGACTTTTGACCTAAAGGCATGAACACCCTGATTGGGTACGACCTGGTACCTGAGGCCAAGATCCTGGACTCGGCACTGAGGGCTTGCCGGAGACTCAATGACCTTGCCAGTGCCATCCGCATCCTAGAGGCTGTCAAGGTAAGCGACAGTCCCATCATCGCTACAACTTTTGGTCTGTCGGAAACGGTCATTGATTTAAGTACGTTTATTTCAGTGGGGAAATAGTAACTCCTGTCAGAAGCAAAACCTGAGGGAGAACAACTTTATTAATAATTGTGTAACTCGATGTACAATGAAGGCACAGGAATGTCTTGGTGTGACAGTGGTGCAGACATATTGGCAACTTGCATGGTAACAGTAGTAATAGTACATACTGACACACATGCTACAGGGACAACAGAACTCCACACAGTGCAAAGGAACAGTTCAGAACATACAATAGTCAGTGGACTACACAATCAATAGACATATTACAAAAATCATTCTGTCAGTGTACATTCAGGCATGCAGTAGTTTGCAGCTGAAGGTAAAAGTCCAGCAGTGCAACAAAACCGCATACCGTGGGACAGTTTTACTGAGTTTGATGGAAATGCATGGAATAAGTTGAGCCTTGTGCAGCATGAATATAGTTCCTGAGCTAAAGTGATGCAATCTGACAACCTTTTGCCTGATATGTTTTATGTTTGATACACACTTTAAAAGTGAGGGCTTCAACAACTCCTGGCACTCATCAGCACAGGAACTCTATGGCCTTGGGGAGGTTGATGCCCTTTCGGGTGACAGACGTCAGCTAAAGGGGAGGTTTTGCTGTCTGTATATGCAGGATGACTGTGACTATGCATCATTGTTTTTTTTCATATTTTATTTACAGAGTGTATGCACCAGATGTGCATATACACAGATCAGCACCTTGACAGGTGCCATTGTAACGAGATGATCGATGTTATTCACTTCACCTGTCAGTGGTTTTAATGTTGCGGCTGATCGGTGTACATCTTCATAAGGTGGCCAATTAATCACTTTACTACTCGCAAACATTCTGAGCATTATTTTCTTGGCCATCGTCAACTAGTGCTTTTTTTTTTTATCACTTGTTTTCAGGCATGTCTTGTAAGTGTTTGAATAATTGGATGTGAAGCATTTTGTTGTAGACTATACTGGACTGTGTGCTATTAGTAATTTGCTGTCAATTTTTTTTGTTTCACAGGACAAAGCAGGCCCCCATAAAGACATCTATCCATACCTGCTCCAAGAGTTGAAGCCCACCCTGACAGAACTTGGCATCTCTACACCAGAGGAGCTGGGCATTGACAAGTTATAGACTGCCGCTCTCCTGTCAAGGTGAGACTGCACTATGTGGTACAACTACAGGTTGGTAAAGCGTAGGTCAGACTACAAGATTGTTCAAATCTAGCCCAACAAGGGCAGTTCAGACTAAACAACTGGTGTGCTTGCCATTCCGTCGGGAAGCTGTTCACCAAAATTTGACGATATGCGTTGTGGAGTTGAAAAATGTTTGAGGTTTCAGGTGCAAATAAACCACACGTGTATGTCTTACATTATTGCAGCACTTGATGAAATGTATTTTTGTTGGTTAAGTATATACTAACTTTGTATTTCACTATCGCACATTACTATGCTTTCAGCTAAAAGGATGTACTTTTGTCCTCTCTCCTCAGATCAGTTGATGTATAAAGAGATGAATCCCCACTCTTCTGACTCTTCGCTGTCCCAGTGTCTATAATGTTGACTGAATCCATGTTGTCCTGTTGTGTATAAAATGGTGGACCTAATAAAGAAAAGCAATAACTGAAGAATCTGTTTCTTTTTCTCTGGGACTTAAAAAAGTGTGTGTATGCGCGCGCGCATACACAAAGCTACAAAGATTTTTGTTTAAACCTGTCAATAGAAATGTGACCGGTGGAGACAGATTGCTTTGACCCTGCAAATGGTTTTAGTTTCACTGTAAACAGTTGAATGACTGTTATGTATCACTTCAGTCATACAGATGATTTAGGTCGTAGAAACAGTTGCTCTTTTGTTTCCTCTCTGTGGTTGTGATATATGGACATTTGTCTACTACCATGTCATACCAGTGGGCTATAAAGACTATATACAAACAAACTCCTACCAGGACCAGTATAGTTCAGTGCTAACTACCACTGCTATGGTTCCTCTGCTAACAATTCTCCTGGTACTGTAAGGCCAAAGAAGAGTCATGTACGTATCTCACAAACCTGAAAGTCACAATCTAAGTTAATGGCAGCGATAAACCAGCATATATTTTCCACTTGAAGTTACAAGCTGGAAGTATATTGTTCATTCATGATTACCAAGGTGAAGGCATCTTTTCCTACATTATCAAAGTATTTCAGAATCTAAAAATAAAGAAGCACATTTTTTTGAGTCTGATAAAGAAATCAAGCTTTAATGACTTGCCCTAAAAACCTGTTACTCTAATGGATTTCCCTGTCTATTTGGAGGTCACAAACCTGCAACAGCGGGAGATAGACCCTCAATTGGAAGACCTGGTGACAGCAACTGCTAAAGTGTCCTTGAGCAAGACACTGAATAGGGTCTTTAAAAAAGGATGAATTAATAATTTTCTGAAAGTATAAATTTTTGTTTTATATTGGTAGCTTTTCTTATGATCATGTTTGCCCACTTTATGTACCATTACATCATTGAATATAATGTTATAATAGCAACGTGTTATCAGTGACATTTAGCCTGATGTGTGTCACTTGACCGGAAACGGAAGTAACTTCGATACGCTAACAAATGATGCTATCAACATAGAGCTAGCCACTAGTATAATAAAGTGCGTCAAGCTAGCAACAGATAGTCCGAAAAATACCGGAAATGTAATAAGATTAAAACAAGGATCATACAAAATTATACCTACAACATATCCTGCTTAATGCACATTGGATATCACCTCTTTTTCTTCATTTAATTTCATTTTTTGCCTATATTTGATAGTTAATAGAGGGAGACAGGAAAGATTGGGTGAGAGAGGAGGAATGACAGGTGCGGATGGAAGCTCCATGTCAGTATTGAGCGCGTGCACGTTTAAGCGAGAGTGAGCATGTTCAACACGTGAGCGCGAGTAGTGGATGGTCACAAATTTCGGTGTAATACTGAATTCGAAGCCAGGACGTCTGAGTCCTGTCCACTGAATCACCAGGACGCCCCCACATTGCAAATCTTTTAACTTCGTACTTTTTGTAAGGCAGAAAAAGAAAAGGATTGTTCATTGATCATTTGTTTGTGATTGTACCTGGTCTCTTTCATTTTGCTATGATATTTCTGCGTGGTCAAATGGAAATTATGCTGCATGTAATTACGTCAAGACGCACAACAGAAATTTGCATTACTTAATTGTAATGTTCGGTAAATACCACATCCACAAAATTAACTGAAATGTAACTTAACCTAACTAACATTCTTGACAGCTTTTAAGAATTATTGTCATGATTTGCAAGCTGTAAAAAACGTATTTTCTTACTTACTTTTTAATGATATTTTTTGCTTTTTTATTTCAATTAATTATGTTGATGTATTTTAATTACTGTATGATATATGAAGTTTCTAATTATTTGTTTTGAGTGAGGATTTTTTTTGCAAACTGGAAATTGAGCGATTTTGTTTTCAAAATGTTTTCAGGGCCCATTATATAGCCTTTGGGAACAAATGTACCACTGATATGGACTACAATAGACTAGTGGACGTCCTTCCAAGTTGTCTGGGTTTGTTTTGAGTTTTGACAGCCTAACAGGTTTATTTCATTGGAGGCTTATTCTGGCTGACAATGTTACTATTAATGTAAAAAGGACTGCACTTGTGTTTCAGTTACTAACTTTCATCCTTAACTACATTCTTTTTCATTAATGTACTTTTTTATTACTCGAGAAAACGTTGGAAAGTACGTTCGACAATATGGTTTTATTTTGAAAGATGCAATCGGAAGTCATGCTTTATGCTAGCTAGCCTGGCTTGGTGGCATAGCTGGCTAGTTGAAGTGCCTGTTCCTGAGTCCCTTGCTAGGAGAGACACTCGTCAACATGGTTGTGTTGTGGTGTAAAGTGTGACAACTAACGCCAAGATGATGAACGACATTATAGAGGAACAAGAGAAGGACACCCTTCTGGATCCACTGGCTGAGCCACAAGTTTTGACGGTAATGTTAGCTAAGACTACCCGGCTAATGCTAGGTAGTTAATATTATTTGATAGTTGGCTAGCTAACTAACCTAATCAGTTATTTAGACAGATTTGTATCACACAGGTAATGATTGTCGGAAAAAAAAGCTTTCGCGGCCAGAAGAAAATAATTGAGTCTAAATTGATATCTGTTCCATAAGTAATCAAATCCATTTAGGATTGTTTACCTCTTCATGTCAACAGGATTAACCGCTGGTAAATGTTGACTGTGGCTAGCAAGTTAGTCTGCTCTACCAGCCACTTTGGCAGTAATCCAGCCATCACTTGGAAGGCATTTTCTATTGGACAAAAAAGTTTGCTTCCTGTCCTGCTTGTAAAGAATACATAACACATTATGAAGAGAAAGGAGGAGTTCCAAACCACTGACAGCTAATGTAAAAAGCAATTAAATTAAATAGCTTTAATTACATGGCTAGCTCAAAAGGACATATAAGTCGCCTCCAATGTGTTTCAGCAGTGCTGTGGCCCTCATCAGGGAGTAGCACACCAAACTGCTTGAAGAATATGACTAAAACGCAATGGATTTTTTTTTTTAAATCAAGCCATGCAGTAAAGGCTTTATGAGAAACCAATAGACGCACTCCTTATATTATCTTCTTTGAACTACTATATGAAGAGACTTAATATAACTAACATTTACTAGGATGAAAAACAGATTCCTCTTCATTTTACCCTGTGCTCCAAAACCTCAGGGGCCTGGTAGCAGCACAAGACCCAAGACTGCCGATGGAGGCATCAGGCCTGTGGAGAAAAGGGGACCTTACATCATGTCCAGAGCTCCAGCCATCCATCTCAAACTACGTAAGTGTTTCCTTGACTCATGACTACTTACGTTGTTTTCAGTAGTTCACCTGTGTTTCATGTTGTCCCAAGCTTCTCAAACTTAGACGGCTGTAGAATGTTGAATGCACAGCAGTAGGAAAATGGATGACACTTTTGAGCCAATCTCCATACATGAAATAGCAAAAATGGGTAGGGTGACATATTTCTATGAAAAATATACATTGGGGTATTGTTGTTGTTTTCATCATTTATCAAAAACTAATGGAGGCAGGTGAGCGAAAAAGTTAATTTCAGACACTGACTTGGCAACAAGTATCAATATCCATTTGGTATTCTGATTCTTCATAGAGAAGCACAGGGAGATGGCGAGGAAAGCACTGAAGAAGAAAGCCCTCACATCAGGAGCTCCAGTGATTCATCAGCCCAGACAAGGAGCCAAGAGGTAAGGAAGGGAGGGAGAGGGAAAGAAAGGGCGAGAGAGGAAGGAAAGGGAGGAAGAGAGAGTGAAAGCTGCTTTCTGTGATATACGCATGATGGAATGAGGACAATTCTGGCCTGAGTGAGTTCAAGTTTTTCTGGTTCTTCATTTAGAACGGTGAAGTATAACAAGGGCTACGCTGCTTTGAGTCAGCATGCTGAAGACACTCTGGTTGCACTGGACTCAGACAGGTAAGATTGCACTAGTTCTACATATATATAGAGGCCTGTTGAATTCACCACCACAATACCACGGTACCTGATTTGAGAAACGGTGCCATGCTAGAGTTTTTTCCAGATCTTCATTATTGTTTCACATCATGTTTAATGTCATAACCTTGCATAAATCTCACACTTACAATAGCAAATCCATGTAAGACCTCTCAGATTCAATTTGCCAGAAGTTCTTACCACAAAATCATGCTCCAGATGGTTTAAGGTTATCATGGGCCCTGGTTGTACAACTGTGGGATTTGTGCTGACAGTATGAGAGAGCACGGCAAGTTGTGCATCAGCAAAATATGTTGACCGGAAAACACTTTCTGGGCTGGACCATACATTGCCATTGTTCTTTTTTTTTTTTTGTATTGCCGTTGGCTTGATGTTAAACATTTTGAAGTGGGCACGCCTGGAGGCGTGGCTCATACACCAGAATGGCCCAGCCATCACTCGAGACACCTAGTCCTGTTGTAGTTTCTGTTCCCCTTCTTCAAAAGAATAATCAATGGCTATTTTATGAGAAACAAAATGTCAAAATTTATTTTACTTGTTTAATCAAGTGTGATTGAGTGCTATTAAATGTTATTTCTTGTTAGTTTAGGTTATTTATTAGTTTCACTATTTTAGTTTAGTCTTGTTTATTTGCTGTAGTATCATTTTAGGATCAAAACTGTGATACCTGGGCTTTTATCAAAATTTTAGCATTGTGACAAACTTTGTTTCCATAAATTCATATTCCCTCGAGATCCATGTCAGTTGTTGTTCATATCCGAATGACAAAAGTTGTCCTATTGTGACCCTTTTTTTTTTTTTTTTATCTCCCAGTGATGAAGAGATAGATTTTGAACAGTATTCCTCGGGATACTCTTCAGCTGAGGTGAGTTATTCTTCTGATGTTCACAGAATCATAATAACCCCCCTGTAAAACTATGGCTACACTTGTCATTATAACATGAGTTTAAGATTGGTTTCTAAAGATTGGATTTTATGACATCACATCTCTGCTTTTCACATCCTGCTCTATTCATTTAAAGCTATGTCTGCAGTACTTGTCCTTTCTCTCACTCTCCATCTCTTTTTACATTGCTTTTTACATTGCAGTATTTCTGTGCATCCAGACCTGTCACTAATGTATCCTGATCAGGCTGGGTTACTCTTTGCATGTGAACATAGTCAGTGAGGTCTCTCCGTTGTCTCTCCAGGTCCATCCTGATTTAAGCAGACAGCTGCTACAGGACGGCTACCATCTGGATGAGATCCCTGATGACGAGGACCTGGACCTGATTCCCCCCAAAGCAATGGGCTCCTCGGTGTGCTGCTGCTCCTGTTCCATGCAGTGATGCTTGGCACAACTCCTGCCGTTACCCCGACCTTAGCCACTGGTGTCTGAGGCCTTGTTACCCGAGCCCCACCGCTGCGCTGCCTGAGCACCTTTGGTTCCGAAGCAAAGTCCCTGTTTATGCACACCTCAAAGTGTGGATGGACGTCAGCCCAAGCCTTATCCACTGTGACCCCAAAGCTTTTTTTCTTTTTATAGAACTACACACAACACTAACCCTGTCACTGCGCCGACTAGAGTGGCAGAGTGATTCATATTTTGGGAGGTGCACTCATTGACCCAGTGGAAAGCTGGTTACAGTCTTATCCTCGCTGCTCAACAGCTCTGTGGCCCCTCAAATATGGCGACAGGATATGCAGTACATGCATACAAGTATGGTATATTGTGCTTGAGCGTTCCAGCTCTTCGGTGAATCTGCCTTTCCCATTTTTTTGTACTCTTTTTGTTATATTAAGTCATTTGACACCACAGTCGAACATCGACATTCCCTGGCTAGTGTTGCACTAATCGGGCCTTTTCTGCAGTATCTATCTTCAAAATTCACTTCGAAGAGTTGCATTCCAAAATGAGATGCCCACCATGTGAAAGAAATGTGGCACGTACTCTGACAAAATGATTGCTAGCATTAAAAGTAGAACTCACTAGTGAATACTATTGAAGTTATTCATTATCTTGAACTCTTTACTTGCAAAAAATGACATTTTAATGGATGTAATGTGTAATGTAACCAAAAAAAAAACAAGCAGGTAACTTTTTTTTCCCTCCTGAATTGGATATGTAGTGTTGCTCAGTTTAAGTTGTTGGCTTGTTTCCTGCAACAACTCTCACTGAGTGTGATATTACAATGTTTACTTTAATGTAAATGGATGCTTTAATGTTACGTGTCAATTTCAGTACTCATGTCAGGCAGCCGAGTGTTGCTGTGTCCAAATCCACCAATGAAAAGTTTGGGCCATGCCGGGCATGCTCGCATATTGGCCCTAGATGTGTCCGTCTTTGTTACTTTGTATCCTCGGTGGCAGGTTTCATCACATGTTACAACTCAAGTTGTTGAGGTAACCACTGCCTAGACAGGATTTTTTTTTTTTTACCTAAGTGAGATATCCACCATTTGAAAGAATGATACCTTCTCTTACAAAATGATAAATGGCAAGAAACGAAACCAAATGATGGTACATTTTAAAGGATAGTAGCTAAGTGCTTTGGCTGGCAAAATGATGGCAGAATTACAGATTGGAGTCTCTGTATGTTGGAAATGAGTTTCATTCCACCACTAAACAAGGGAAAGGATGCCTCATGTTACAAAATGATTGCAAGCATGAAATGAATGTGAAGTGTTGTGGAATGAAACTCTTCAAATGTTGAAGACTGAAGTCCTGGCAATTATTTTTTCCTCCAAAATGGATATGTAGCATTTTGGAATAGACCCCTTCATATGTCATGCTTTTAATGGAAGGGATCTGAAATCACTCTTAAAAAAATGTCTTTTTCACAACACATCCATTTGTCTAGATTTGTGTTACTGGGCAACACGGGTTAATATTTGTTCTGTTAATATGTGTTGGTATTAACGTATGTTCTGTTGGAAAATAACACGTGCATGACCCACAAAATGATGTTCTCACCACTGATGTTACAGTATCCATTCCCTGTTTTTTTTATCACTGTTTATTTTATAATCATGCATTGAAGAATATTGTCTTTCTTCAATATCAGAGCAAGGGACTGTGATCACTTCCTCAGGAGACCGTGTGTGTGTGTGTGTGTGTGTGCACACAAGCGACAAGAAAATAAGTTGGTTTGTGTTAGCAAGCTATCTATCTGAGAGCAGATTTGTGGATGAATTATGTCAGGGTTCCTACTGGCTAAGTATTAAAAATATAATTCCAGATCTTCAATCTGGAATAATGCAGAAAAATCTTGTTCAGTCATTTTATGAAGCTGCAGACCCCAAAATATGTAGGAACTCTGATGTGTGCTTCACAGAGTTGGGGTCAGTTCACTGTCAATAAATTCAGGAAGTGGATTTTAGTGAAAATTTAGAATTTTTGAAAACTTGCCATGAAAACGTAACAAAATAATTGAGAATGAATGCTCTGTCATTTGCAAATGTGTTTGCAGTTTGTATGTGCAATTTGTATTCTCTCATCAAAGGTGAATATTCTCTGGTCACAGGAACAATGTGTTCTCTGGGCACGTTGACTCTAACCAGTGCACTCCTTACTATTGGTGGTAATGTGGGTGATGTAGGATTTAAGCTTTTTCTACTGTTCTACTCAATGTAAGTCACTGTGGATAGGAGTGTCAGCTAAATGCTTTAAGTGTAAATGAATTTGAAGTGTATTGACCCCAGCCCTGGTGCTGCCCTATGTTTTTTTTAATGTAAATGTACATAAGTATTGCACTCAACACCAGTGGTCAGTAGCAAGTACACTTGACTCGCCTGTACTATGCAACTGTTGGGACAATCTGCTTATTAACCAACATTGTGACAAGTGTTACCGAGTGCTAAATGCAATAACGAATTGTTATTTTAAGATGACACTTATTAGATAACACTTAACTTTTTTTATTTGATTATATTGATTATTGTTGTTTTACTTTATTGAATAAAATTCTGTTATCTATACCTTGACATGTGCAGCATTGTGGTTAGTATTATTAAGAATCATCTCCAGTCTTTAAAGTGCTTGTGTACAGAAGTGGTAAGTGAATGGAGCAACAAGAACCATGTTAATCATGGTGGTACTTTTTATCTCCACAAGGGGGCACAATGCGGCTATGCTGCATTTTCAGTGCAACACCTATTGTGCTTCACCATAATGTAATTTGACATTTGGTTGTATTTTATTTTTACACTGCATTTGATTCTGAGTCTATGTAACCTGCTATGATGATAATAATGAGTGAATTGGCATCATCCTTTTCAACGTATCAGTAGTGAGCCCTGCGTGTTGTCCAGCTATTTGGAGTACATGGCATGTTTTTGACGTACTCCTCGCTACTTATTTCTTAATTACATTTATTTAATACAAAAACAATTAGATAAAAACAAAAATCCCAAAAAAAGAAATAATAAAATAAAAACTCCAATGAAGTAAAGATGCAAATACAAAGTGAGAATTTAACTGACATCAACATGTAAATGAAGGGGGACTTGTTGCTGTCGCTGGGCGGGTCCTCGCGCTGCTGTGCGCCCAGGCGGGGGTTGCAAATTGAAGGGGAGGAAAAAACCCGAGTGAAGGGAGTTACCTCAACGCTTTCCGAGATATGAGATCGGGCCATTTTCCTGTCCCGTCTTTTTTTCTATTAAAGAAGGAAACAAGGAAGGATTTTGGGGGGGGAAATTAAGAAAGAGATTAAACCAAATTTGGAGAGGTCAAGAGAGCATTTTGCACCTTTCTGCTGGCGGATTAATTGGAATCTCCGGTGCA
>OOFE01003611.1:0-11929 GCA_900323365.1 Monocentris japonica
GAGGAAGTGGGGGGGGGGTGTTTCATGTGACAAAAGTAACTATGTTTTCATGGGCCTAGCACAAGGTTATATTAAACACATATGGGTGCCAGTGTAAGACTAAATTTGGGTCCCTGGCTGCAATGAACCCTGATAAAATTAAAATCTTTCAGCTATAATCTTCTTCAAATAAAATCAAAAATGAAGTTTCACACTATGCAAACGTCCATATACACAGCCTCAGTGACTAGAGTAACTGTAAATTTACTGCAAATACTGTACGGTAACGTTTAAAGGTCCTTTTTGGCAGTGTTATCAACTTGTGTTTGAAATTTTCTGATGCTATTTCAGAACACTGTGTGAAACTAATTTCTTGGTGAAGTGTGACTAAATAACCATGACATAACCATAGTCTACAGTGGTAGAGACTGTAAAAGCCTCTTTGTCCTGCATCTGGCATTAGTAGCGCAGTGGCCACAGTAAAGACTGAATGTTATACACAAAGAATTCCATATATTTTAACAAAACACGTGTCTCTCAAACAACTGATTGTCAGACCATTCCTTGCGCCTTCTGACGGCTGAAGAGAAAACGTAATTAGATTTTTAAAACTATTTTTATCAGGACTCAAAAGCTAGAAATGCACTGGAAGCATCAGACGCACGTTTTAAAACACACCCATCGTTTTAAATGGATAAGCGTGACTCAATGTGTCTTCTCCGAACTTGGTTTGATTCTGGGAGTGGCTGTTTTTTGTGGAGTCAAAGTGTAAAAGGAAAAAAGTTGGATATTTTTTTATGCAATATAAGGCTATTTTCTTGACTTTAGAATGATCAAGATAGCCATGTCTGCATTATGATAAATTTCTAATTCGCAGTCATATTTTACAGGGTTTTTGGATTTCTTTAATTAGCGCCCATTGGCAGCTTGTTAAGTCGGCTAGTTCATAAAGTTTTATGAGCAGATAAGCAGACTTTGAGCAGACTATACACCAGGGTATAGAAATTTTGTCACAATAAAATATATTAACCATAGTGGTGGCAAAGTGCAAATGCCAGTGCCTTGGTGTTAACACTTCAAATCTCCAATGCACCACGGAAGCGTCAAATGAGGTGCGTGTAATGACGTGCATCAAAAGTCGCATCCTGAGCATTTCAGCATCCCGCTGCTATATTAAGGTCAAAGGTCATTTATATATTTTATGTCTCACCCCTGCGTAGCCGCAGCTCCTCAGTCTCTTTCTTCAGCCTGTCAATCTCAGCCAGGAGGTCCTGGTTCTTACTCTCCACCTCCTGCAGTTTACTGGTAGGTCAGGGAGACACAATCAATGCATTGGCTATTATCCACAGGTTTCGATAGGGTGTGTAGTATTGAACAACACTGTTGCAACACAAACCAAAATATAATAATAGGGACTGATATTTTCACAAATCATTGCAATCACATTTCCACAACTTTGTCTACTTTTTAATCAAAAGCTGCAATTTTTATTCTGTGAAAATAAAACCTGAAAACAACACCAGGTGCCTTGCAGTTTTTCAGAAAGGCCACTACATACATATAAGTATAAGTATTGTTGTGAAGTATCCGTACCACTCTGTGGAGATGTTGTTGGCTTTGACTTTGTTCAGTTCATCCTGGATGCTCTGCTTGGCCCTGATCTCAGCGTCCAGGGCCGACTGCAGCTCCAGACGGGCTGACATGTCCAGCTTGGCAAAGCGACGCATCTTCCACGGCATGTCCTGGGACACAGAGAAAGAGAAATACATAGCGAGTGAGAGACAGTGGGAGAGGGATGGAAAAAGAGATGAGAGAAAGGAAGAGAAAGGTAGGTGGATTAGTGAATTACCAGGGCACTTGCAATAATGGTGATGCGCTTCTTCTACAGTTTAATATGCAAAATGTAAATGAAGGCCTTGTAAGGTTTCACGATTAATGATCTATCAAAAGTAAAAGTCAAACATCACAATGAATAATAATCTAAACATCCACTATGAACATAGTCAAGATACTGATAAAGAAAGAAAGAAAGGAAAGGGGGAAAAGTACAATAAAGTCATTTTGCTCCTCAAATCAAGACCAATAATCATTATTAATAATCGTGATTACTAGCACTAGTGTCTAGCAATTTCACCATAATCGAGCTGCCCTGCCATACAGTGTGAGGCAATGGAAGAGATTCGCTTTGTAAAGAGGACAGTGAAAAATAAAAATAAAAAACGTTAAAAGAAAACAATTTCTGTTTCTGTGATTAAGCATCAAGTTATTATTCTGTCAAAAGGAATTGAGAGGAATGATCTTGCAGAACCATGAAAATGCATCTAAATAAAAATCCCCAAAAGTGAAAGGGGACATTTTGTTTTGAGTTTCTGAGAAGTGTATGTGTCTATGTATGTCTTTCTCACCGTGGCCCGCGCTCCCAGACTGGTATTTCTCAGTCCCTCCAGCTCTTCTGTCATCTTAGTGGCCAGAGCCTGCAGGTAGCCCCTAGCATCCTTCTCATCGCTCACCCTGCAACACACGCACGTTTGCATTACTATACATGTGAGAATAATGCACAAACATATTCATTGCTTAACCCTTAATCACTAAAGTGTGACTCGAACAGACTTCATCACTTCCATGTCATTAATTTCACAGACGACATACTGACACACATATACACATGCAAGCACACACAGACATATGCACAGCCTTCAGTTAGCTGGGAAGTTTACTAATCCCCAACACTGAGGCAAAATAAGCAGTGTGTGATGAAAACATAAACCCATGTTGACCGAAACTCAAACATGCAATTACTCATGTATGCACACACACTCTGCAGAGTAAGTGAGTAATTGCAGACTCCTGTAATATTGAAATTACAATATAATAAGCTTCATTCTGTGGGGCAACACAGCTACACACTTTTTCATATTCAAATCAAAAAACAAAACTCCCTGTAAGGAAGATTACATATTTTGCCCACTAAGGGACTCTCAAACCAACCACCTTGATTTAATTTTCTGCTTTATCCATTGCAGTAGTACAGCATGTCAGCCAGGGGGCAACATTAGCCACTGAAGTCTTCTAAAAGTGCATTCCAGGCCCTATGCTTGTGTGTGTATGTTTGGAATTTGTGTGTGTGTGTGTGTGTGTGTGTGTGTGTGTCTTTATGCATGTTTCTTTGTATGTGTGTGTATGTGTGTAGTATGTGTGCTATGTGAAGACTGCAGGCTTGTCCAATAGAGGGAAGCTGAGCAGCTGGCGAGGTGTCAGCTGCAATGGGAAGTGATATGAGAAGATGGGAGGGTCAAGTAGCACTATGATCCACAGAGGTATGTGGAAATTGCTGCCATTATATTATATGGCGTAACATAATACGGCGCTAGATATCATGGTAGTATGCGAGTGTGTGTGTGTCTTAGCATGATATACAGGAGTATGTATGTCAGTATTTGGGGTATGTATTCATATATGTAAGAATGCATTCATGTACAGTAATGGAATTTGAGTCATTTTGTGTGTGTGTGTGCATGCGTGCATGCACCAAGGTATGTGTGCCATAGCATACATGACATGTGTAAGTATGTACTGAAAGTTACTTATGAGTATTTGTGGTACTTACATTTACTTATATATTTTTTCAAGTATGCATTTTTGTACAGTAAGGAAATCCAACCAAACCTGTGAGTGTGTGTGCCTATGTATGTGTGTTTGTGCACTCTGTTTGAATTAGAACAAGTGTGCATGTGTATATTTGGGGCAGCATGGGCTTGTGACTTGAAGGTTCAATTTCAGGTAACTATGATTATTGGGTATATGGTATTTACAGTTCTGGCCAAGATTATTGGCCCACTTGCATCTTATGCACAACATTTTCTGATATGATTGGAAATTGAAACAACTTCCAGTCTTTACACATTCATCTGTACTATTTAACAGCTCATGATCAAACAATCAGAATAGAAATATAAAAAACAAAATCTTTCATCTTAAAAGTGGCTATGGCCATGATTATTGTGTATATTGTGTATATTATGTATAAAATCAGGTAATGTGTGTTAATTTAAAACTTGCTCACTCACTTAGGATTAAGTCTGTGATTAATCAGGAAGTACAACAAAATTAAAATTACAAGAGAGCACTTTGAAGCGTAACCCAAATACAAACACATACACACGCTGTTTAAGTTAGCATGTTTCACACTGATATTAATCCTCAACTAAAGTTAGGCTAGATAACCATCCAGGCAGCAGTGAAAGAGAAGTTCAGACAGGTGACTCTTATTGATTTATTGACAAAAGACAAGTTTTACTGGGATTTGGGGCTGGAGGGGTGTTAATTTCAGACCCTGCCTGTGTTCCATTGCATTTATGATGAATAACTAGCTAACACTAGTTTGTTCTATGCAGTGTGTATTTAAGTGTGTGTTCTTTTTGAGTTTGCGTCCCTGTCTCTGACCACAGAAAGATCTGGTCTTCACCATGCATCACACTCTTTGTGTGTGTTTGTGTGTGTGTCTCACCACTGGATAATCTCTGTGATCTGGGCCTCCCAGTGGGCTACACTCTCCTTCTTGCCGGCCAGCTCCCTCATCTCCTCCTCTAGCTGCCGGTTAGCACTGCTCAACTTCTCAAACATGCTCGTCAGCTAAGGGAATAACCGCGCGCACACACACACACACACACACACACACACACACACACACACGGAATCGTATTAGAGTTGGCAAACATTGATGGTGTAATACAGACAGTGAAACTAGAAGCAGAACAAGTTAGCATATCTACATGACAATTAGATTACTTTGTGCTGTTCAGCAAATCCACACCATGAAGTTACATTTGAAAACCATAAAAATGTGTAATGAATCTAGGTTGTGGTATGACTAACAGCAAAGGTGCTTAACCATGGAACCATGGTTGTGATGATTGATTCAACGTATGTGTTTAACCTTATGTTGAAGGTTAGTCGACCATAACTGATTTGTGGTCAACTAGAAATATGGATATTGCTCAAGGACTGAGAGATGTACTGTCCACCTGGGGCTTGCAAGAGGAGCAGCAAGTCTGCATCACTACACATCCGTTATCGGCTTGATTTGTTTTGGTTGTTTATACAGACTACAGTATATGAGGTTGGCAACAAAAAATATGTATTTAATTGCAATTCTATTAATCAAAATTATAGTTGCAATTACAATCGTGCATGTAGCATGCACAATGTAGACAGACTTAATCCGTGTCTTAACTTTTAAAATCATTGTTTTTCAGGACGTGAAATAACAGATAATAGATACAATAAATACAGTGACGTGCTATTATTCCATTGGCACATTTGCTCTATATTTGACCAACAAATTTTCTTGTTCATCAGAAAAACAACACAAAGAATGCCTCTTCCTTCTTAAGACATTATTTAACTTGGGAGCCTCTTACTTTACATTTCCAAGTACCCATTCCCATTTTTCGCCTCTTTCCAGAGTCAATAGAACGTAATCCAGAGAGCCATTCCATCAAAGTATGTAGGAGGTTACAGGGTGTTTTTACGAGGGACATTGAGCAGTGATTTCTTTGGCCTTGTCGGTAGAGAGGGGGTGGAGGGAAGAATGTGATGAAAGAGTTAGGGGCGACTGAGAGGGGTTACCTGGGGTTAGGGAATTGTGGTCATATGTGTGCGTGTGTGTGTGTGTGTGTGTGTGTGCACGTGCATGTGTGTGCACGTGCGTGTGTGTTTGAGAAAGGGAGAGAAAAAACCAGGAGCTAGACAGAAAAATACAGAAAGAAATGGAGAGTAAGAGCAAGAGCAATGGAAACCCAAAGTGTTTAGGCTCCACTTCTGCTTTCTGCTACACATTCATTCCTTAATTAACACAAGACAACCAGTTCAAAGGCTCACGTGTAGTTGTGTTTGTAAGACTTGATGTTTACATTTTATGTGTTCAGTGTGACTTATGATCCAGTATCTGTAGGGGAGTGTGAGTGTGTAATAGATAACTTACCTTATCCAGATCACTGGATAGTTTTTTGTTTTCTTCAGTAAGCAGTACTCTCTCCCTCTCATATTTCTGCTTGTACTCCGTCTCAAACTCTTCACGCTCGCTTTGGCTGAAAGAGACAACACAACACACACAACAAAGGAAATATATTTTAATAATTTATCTCATGAAAGAATGCATTTGGGCTTCCAACCATCAGTTTCTAGAGACTAGAAAGTCTCTAGAATGCAGTTAAATGCAGTTAAAACACCAGTGTGTATACAATGCATTAGAATAAGCATTAGAATAATATGTCAGCAACACCAGACAGGGAGGCTAGGCTAGAGTGTACAAAAACAAAGCTCTGAGGCTTTCTGCTCTTGTTAAAAACAAGACTTTATTAAAATTTGATTAGACCAGCAGTTTTCAAAATGAGGTCTAGTGCCCTTGAGTAGCTCCCAGGGGGTCTCCACCGGAAAAAAAGAAAAAAAGAGTGGATTTCTTAGTATTTAATTTCCAAGTTAGCATATGTTGAGAGAATGGGTTTTCATACCATTCATTCAACTATTTTCACCCTTTCACCCTCACTACAAGGGTATCATCTTGGAAATTAAACTCTTCATATGTTATATTACTTCACTTTTTTTTTTCTTTTTCAGTTTTTTAATTTTTTAGCTATCCCCAGTGAAATATGTATCACTTTGGGGGCATGAGAGCACCCCTGGATTAGGGCACAGAACTACTGGGTTGGGGATTACATAACTATTACATGGGAATCCACAACTGTGACACATATAAACTACACAGGGGATTGAGCTATTATTGTAGCCATAATTACCTCATGCAACCATCACTGGAAAAGACAATGAGAAAAACTTGTGATGATAGTTTATCTATCATATTTTGTGACCAGTGCTATATTATCTTAAATCTATATCTTAAATCCAGCTGTGTGACCTTAGGTTGAAGGCATTCCACATGAACAGAAGTGCTACACATATGGGATACGCATGGTGTGGATATGGGTTCTTTGCAAGGTACTGTACATAATGCACACATAAGTGTAATGTCTTACGCACAAATATGCATATACTGTTAAAACATGCTCTAATTATACCCACATTGCCTTTCCAGGCCTCTGGCACCCAACACCTCTGCCCCACACCACACCATCATTACCCTATTGTTTAATGTAAAACATCTATGAATCAGAGAAGACTGGCTATGTCAAAGTTAAATAATGGTAACAAATTAACCAAAAAATAGATTAAAATAAAATCTTATAAAATAAGATAGGATGAAATAAAATGTAAAAAATTATACCTCTCTCGGCGAGTCTTCTCCAGCTTGTCCTTGAGCATCAGGATCTCTTTCTGCAGGGCAAGGTGCTGGCCTTCAGCATCCCGTAGCTCCTTGCGCTGGGTCTTCAGCTCGGTGGCGTGCTGCGCCTCCCTACGCGCCAGCTCCTCCTCATACAGGAGCGTCTTCTTCTCCAGGTCTCCCCGCAGGCGCCCCACCTCCTGGGATTGGTCTGCCGAGGACGGGGGGACAGAAGGGCCGACCTGCTTCAACTAGTTGGTGGGAAGGGAGTTAAAAAGGTATAGAGGAGTGAGAGAGCGAATTTGTGGGGGCTTCATTTATTTTACTTTTTAAGGACCCACGGACACCCCTGATATTGGACATAGGAACATGCAGCTGTGTGTGTGTCAGTGGGTTACCTTAAGCCCTTCCAACTCCTCTTCCAGCTGTCGGCTATACTGCTCATTGCGCTCCCTCAGCTTCCTCTCCTTCTGGGCCTCTGCTGCCTGCTCCTCCGTCTGCGCCTCCATCTGATGGTGGACAGACACAGACATACACACAAGTCGAGGATTGGATGAAAACTTATATCATACACTACTTTTCACTATCATGCACACACTAACACACCTGGACCAAAGCAGGCATCATTTCACACATTATCGAGCTAACATCTACAGAACGAACACATACACAAATTTAAAAAAAAACATTCAAACCACATATAACAACTGCATTGGTACACAGAGATTCAGCACTCTCACTTAAATACTTCGAAAAACATATAGAAATTACTAGAAACTATGGCCTTATTCCAGTGTATATAACTCTGCATGAACATATGGAGAATATTGTACACAATAGTACACAATAACTACTTGATGAAAATCTCCCCAATACATAATGTCTTTATGAGGGTGCAACAACACAAGCTTATACACTGGAGTGAAGTAAGTAAAAGTATTACCAATATACTGTATAAATATTCATAGAACTCCATAAAGACTATATGAATACCACACACAAAGACCAATAAAAGTTGAAAGTGTGCACCAACAAGCAAATAGAGGCACGACAGGGTGTGCTAGCAACCACAGGGAGTCTACTCTACCTCCTTCTTGGCCCTCTCGGCCTTTCGCACCTCCAGGCGGAGAGCCTCCACCCTCTGAATCTGACTCTCCATCTCCTCCTCCTTGTCGCGTAGCTGGCGAGCCAGGCGCTGCTTAGCTGACCTGGTTGTGACGTTCAGTCAGAATAGGTTGTAAATTTTACAAGTGAGATGACACAGATATAATGAGTAGGGGTGGTTATTGGACAAAGCCAAACAGTGAATGTGCATGCAGTGACATGACCAGGGGTTGTGTGTGCCAGTATAATGCATTGTGTCCAGTCCACATGGGCTTGCAGAACATAGCCATACATGACATTACACTTTGTGTATAAAAAGACATCCCTAGACAATTTCCTCAACAAACTCAAGTATCATGCAAAGTCAACTGCCATTTCTCCAAGGCTTTATATGCAAGTAGGTAATTTAAACTGTCACTTGTCAATATCAATCAATCAACCAACTAACCAACGGACATGCCTCAAAAAGATCTCCAACTGCTGCAATGTGATTCTCATTGTGGTGTAGGTGTAAGTTTGTGGTGTTTGGTACCTGAGGTCTGTAAGTCTCTCGTTGAGCTCAGAGAACTCCTGCATGGCCAGTTTCCTTTGGCTGTGGGCTTCCTTCAGGTCCTTCGACTGAGACTTGAGCTTCTCACTGGCCTCCACAAGGTCCTGGCCAGAATAGGAAGGATGCATAAATACGGTTAACCACAAGATTTTCACACTGATTTAAAGGGAAGATCATCTAAATACCAAGCAGGCATTATATTACTAGATTTAGATGTAAAAGCGCGCACACACACACACACACACACACACACACAGTGACGTTATATGAAAGTAAAGGAAACACTAGTGCGTACACACACCCACCCAGCACCCCCTACAGCTATGGTAGTACCTTGTGGAGGTCATCCCTCTCCTGCGTGAGGCTCCGTGTCTGTTTCTCTAGACCTCTGATGTATTTGGATGAGTCCTCCTGGTCCCTGCGGGCTGAAGTGACGTCCTCCAGCTGCTTCTCCAGGTGGCCTGAGTCTGTGACACACACACATGCATGCACGCACACACATACAGTTTTCAGTACGACTGAAAAAACAGAACTGTGGTTCTGTATTTTCTTTGGTTCCCACCTTGGTTCTTTCTTTGACAATAACCAAAATGAGGTACATGTTGTACTTCCATTTCTAAACAATCAAACTTAAAGCTAACTAGCTGTTAGAACACCAAGCTAATATTAGTTTCTGCTTTGTAATGTTATGAAAATGTAACAGACAATTTCTTCCCTAACAACTCTATTCCCCTGCTCCATCTATGGAACACAAATTTGTACTGCAACATATTAAACATATTACTGCAACATGTTAAGTTATATCAACATATAAGTCAGTATGGCTGTGTCCATACTGTATTCCAACTTAGAGACATTCAGTCCGTAACCCAAAAGTGGCAGCTTTACACCACTGGCTCCTCAGCTAAGCACATATACCAAACACTAAGAGGTAACTTTGGACATCAGCAGAGTTTTAAAGTTAGTGCTGCTGTCACATGAGAACTTTGCAGCACTGGAAACTTAGTTTTGCATGGTTTATTTGATTGTTCTACGATCCGAGAGCCAATGTTAGTAATGATGCAATTACTGATGATGGAGTAATTACAACTCCTTTGCATAATTTCTAACCAATTTGGTCCAACCTATGGACCAAAATAAGGCTGTTTTCTTTATTCATGAAAGATTGACTTGTGGTACATATAAAGTTTTGATCCAGCTGTGGCGAAATGGTAACATTCCAGCTGCCACTGTTAATTTTGAGTATTTAATTATCCCATTATGTATTTTATATACAAGACATCCCCTGACTGTGTTGCTTTGCAAGTTAATATAACTCGTTTAGTTGCTTTAACTATGTGAGGTACTATCAGGGTGGGAATTTAACATCAGCTGCCAACCAAATGGCAGTAAATTTTGTCAAGTTTGTCTATTTTAACACCCATTTGCCAAATAGAACCACCCAGTGGTTTTTGTGGTAATTGGCTGGTAAGATAGCAAAAGTAGCTGTTGAACTTCAATCCATCAGCCACAGTGACAAGTGGATGAAATGGTTAGTTTCCTGTCCTGAGAATAATTAAGATGAGCAGCGTGTGAGCAGAGATGAATTGCTGACCAGCAATCTGTTTCTTGAGGATGTCGATCTCACTCTTCAGACTCCTGATCTCCACCTCCTTGTTAGCGCTGAGGGGGGCCTCGCCTGCCGGGTGCTGCAGCGCCTGCACTGTCTGAGTTGACTCTGTGTAAGTCAAGTTAGCATTAATTATTTGCAGTTTTTAATTTAATACATAGGTACAGAGATCAGTGTTTACAGCAACAACTCTCTGCATTGTTTGTTTGACCTGTACTCTCAGTTCATAAAAGCATTATGTGATGTATTGTCAAGATGCCCAGGATGGATTTGTGTCTACGAATAACAGCTGAAAAAAGTGAGTTACCACAGTTAATTACATTCATGTGGTGTCCCAGGTCCCTGATTAGATGGCTAGAGTGAAAACCAACATGCCTCTGGGCCCTGAGGACCAGGAATGGTTTACGGTTCCATACCCCTTTAAATTGTTTGATAAAAGTAAAATCCATGATGAAGTGTTAAGATTTGAACAGTTTTGGGAATTTTGTGGTGGTTGCTATTCACGCTAGTTAGAACGCAGGTAACCAGAATGTGTGTGTGGTTGTCAGGATGTACAGTATCCATGTGTGTGCTTTCATATGCAAACGTGCTTATGCATACCTTCCTTCAAATATACTGAAGACCAAACCGCCTCCTCTCTCTTAGCCTAACCTTGCAGTTAGATTGTGCGCGTGTATGTTATTACGCACATATTGCATATGTTGTTATATCATCTTTCATATATAAATTAATATATGTATATTCATATTAATAATATATCAATATATATGTACATTTGCGCAATGCATCTCCTCACTTTCTTTCTCGTCCTCACCTTGCAGTTTGCGACTCAGCTCCAGCTTCTCCTGCTCCAGACGGCGAATCCGCCTCTCATAGGCCTCGGTGGCCAGGCTGTCCTCCAGGCTGCGCTTGACGCCAACATCCATTTGATCATGCCCCGCCTGACCTCGCTCCCCAGACAGCTCCCGTAGGCAGCCCCGGTCAGACAGGGTACTGAAGGGAAGGAGACAGAGGGCCATGGAGAGAATTAAGAGTGATAAAATGAGGCATGGTAGTGGAAATAAAGGTGTGAGAGGTATGGGACAGTGACAGTAAGTAACAGTTGTAAAAGTCAGTTAAATGTGTAAAAAGGGCAGAGGACGAATAATTAGAAATAAGGGGAGAAGAGATGGGAGTATAGAGGTCGGAGGTGGGAGCCAGGGAACGGAGAGGAGAAAAGACAGTAACGGTGTTAATGAGAGCAAGAAAATTAAAGTAAGTGTGTGGTGAAGGGAGAGAAAGAGGGGAGAGAGGAGAGGGAAAGCATATAAAAAAGCAGGGAAGGAGAAAGAGCAAAAATGACAGATAAGGGAAGAAAGATAGATAGGAAGATAGGTTGAGCCATGGAAGAAGGGGAGAGAGGCAGGGT
>OOFE01003620.1:6594-17868 GCA_900323365.1 Monocentris japonica
GCTACCTTTAACCGTCTGTTCAGGGAAACCATTTTGCGTCCACCGAGTCCCGTTGGTTTCATTTCATACACGGGTTGTCACGCGAACACAATTCATGACTGTGACATTATTACCAGACTGAGGATCAAAATGCCAAGAGGTCTCACATTACAGACCACAGACTACAGGAAATTGTTGATTATCGTGCGTCTGAGGTGGAAAAGCAAGATAATGCCTCAAATTTGAAGGGAAAATCCACACTAAAACACTTTAAAACTGTTGTAACCACCTATTCAGCGATCTACCTTGCATTTCTGGGTCTATTTTTGTTGTTTGGAGGTGGACACATCAGGCATTTGTGGGTCCAATTTCTGGGTCCTGTAATGCATTGAACATCACAGATTGAGGGTGGAAAGCTAACCAGCTTTTCACGTATTAATGGTACCTAACAACGCCAGCTGCTGTCCTGTAACCTTTCCGATACTTAAGTGTCTTTTGCGTCACAAATATTTAAAGGTGTCAGTATCGCATAGACGTATCATGCAGCCTTACTCCAGCCCCCTCATTTAATATCCCCGTTCTCGTCTTTCTCCCAAGTTGAAGCGATTCGGCTACAGTGGCCGTTTCAGAGCACTGCTTCCGAGAGCGGGATGTTTATGGTACCATCCAGCAAATGGAGGGCTGTTAAATTGTTGATGATGTAGAGTGAAACCACAGTGTGATCCAGAAGCTCGTCCCCTGGATCCATTTGTGGAAAGTAGGACAGTGGTGGGCCCAGGCATCTCTCTACCACCACAATGCTGCTTGCTAATACTGTTGTCTCACCCTTTCTCTCTCTCTCTCTCTCTCTCCCTCCCTCCCTCTCTTACAGGCCAGCCCTGCCCCAATAATAGTCAACACTGACACTTTGGAGTCAGTACCTTATGTGAGTTTTTGCTTTTTTGGATTCTTTGTCTTTTTCGGTATAAGACGAACACCCCCGTTGATTAAAGCATGCCTAAATTGTAATCACATTAAAAGGAGGAATACGCCACCTCCTTTCTGCCGCACTCTTGAGTTTGAGGTGAACCAATATGTGCATATATGTGAGTTTCATCACACAACGCATCTCAGTAAAACAAATGAGGTCACCATGCTGAATTATTGATGGTCACCATGAATAAAAGACTGGCACAAGACTTTCTAAAGGCCTTCCTCTGTAACACTTTGAGTTTCACATCAAAACAAATAAATGGTGCGGTAGTGCAGAGCAAACGAATAAGTAGCCAAACGTTAGCCAAACGGGACCTAGGTGGTATCGTCTCGGGCTTAGCGGCCTCGTCACTCACTGTTTAGCCACTGTTCAAGTGAAGACTGCATGGACATACACCGTTCTCATTGAAAAGCATCGAAACAGTGGAAGACTTTACTAGCTAGTCACAAACTCTGCCCACCTGCAGCACCAACTCATGCCTGCGTGCTATTCCTGTATGAATGCATCATGACAGGGAAGTGTTTGGAGCTAATTAATCATCTCAGTAGGACACAGGACAAGACTGAATCCCTCTTGAAAGCTCGTGTCTGTAGCTGGCTTCAGAAATGGCTAATGTTGATCAACCAGCTAAGGAGCAGGCGTGCCCTTAGATTGCTTCCCTTGAGGTGGGGCCTATATAGCACAGGAATGATGAGAAAACACCTACTACTGTAGATCTAAGCTGTGTTGGATTTGGTGGGGAGCCAACTCGTAACAACTTAAGAGTTACATCCTAGGAACGTCCTAGAAACCACAGAGATGTATTTTGGGGTTCGAAAGCCATTTAGTCGAGAGTTTTCAAACGGAGAGAGGGTGTCCGGGCTCACTTTCCCCTTTTTGTGTCTTTTCCTCAGGTCAACGGCACAGAAATTGAATACGAGTTTGAAGAAATCACTCTAGAGCGGGTGAGTATATCGGATCGCACAGTATATAATATTTAACCTCAGCAAAGCGTGAGGGAGCACTGTGAGAATTTGCCTCAGCACCGCAGTCCAGTAAAATAGCTCCCCTGAAAGCTTTAAAATAAGATGAAAGTCCAACACAGAGGGAGGTTGGAAGAGACCTATCGCTTCACGAAAGGAACAACGGTAGTTTGCCAAGTGTATAACATTATCCTCTTTTCATTCTCCTAGTATGAATTAGACGTGCAGCCGGGCCGGTTTGTCCCATGTTTAATTGATCATTCTGAGCTTTTGATTTACTTGTGACTAAGTCCACAACCGGAACACATATCAACCCAGATGTGTGTGCTATAAACAGATGGCGTAACCTGGTAGGCTAAATGAATCTCTAAGTCACTTAGGTCGAAATGTCTGGCAAGCGGACGCGAGCAGGCGTTTGCGTGGAAGCGGTTTTGGCAGCTCCAATACGATCAGGGGCAGGGGCAAAGCGAGACCAACAGCGAAGGTCAACGCCACCAAGGGCAGAACTGATTTCGGAAAACAAGGGAGCCCGCATCAGGGCTTCGGAGAGATAAGCTTTGACACGCTCAGACTCTCTCCGAGCGCCACCGAGGAGCTTTGTATGTATGCCCTCTCATATTCATCATCAGTCTGACCAAACTCATTCTCTATAGCCTCTGAGCGCGTAGAGCCCAGTGTCTTGTCCTTGCTCTCCAAGCCCTTGGCCTGGAGAGCTTAGCAGCACTTTTTGATTCACCATCCCAGCCAGCGAGGCCGCCGCAGGGAAGCTCAGTGGGTTTTGTAATCAAGACAAGCCCCTATTCCCATCAGTTAACAATTTAATCAAAGCGTGACTTTCATTTTGCGAGTGGGCATCGGGGGGAATTTAGTTTGCGGAGCCGACAAGGCGTGGCTATTGTTCCGAAAGGCATGACCTGCCAGAGGTTTGATCATGTTGTCTTGCAAATATTTCACCTGGAAACAATGTCAAAAATAAAGGCAGATAATGTAACAGTTACTTTCAGATGCCCCAGCCTCATGCTCAGCTTGCATGCTCAGTATGGTAGGACCCTATACAGTGTTGTCAGTTGAATGATATGGAGGAGATGATAGCACATGGATTTTAAATGTAGCATGATATACCTGTAAAAAGATGCAATATTTTTACTCCAATGCAATCACAACAGCAGAGAGTATGTTTTCTACATTATCGCTGTTTCCTTTTGCCAAACAAGGAAAGGTGGGTAATGAGAGTTCAACAGTTGGACAGCATGCCCAGCATGTCTCCGCTGATGACGGGTGTCCCCAAAACATTTAGAAGCGTGTAGTTAATATGTTGACTAGCATTTGCAGTTTGGAACGGTATGAGCGCTCTCTACTGAGTCACTGTTCTCTCCAACTCCCTCCCGCCGCCGCAGGGCAACTCAGGGTTGGGCTTCAGCATCGCTGGAGGGACAGATAACCCACACATCGGTGACGACCCTGGCATCTTCATCACCAAGATCATCCCCGGTGGCGCCGCAGCAGAGGACGGACGCCTGCGGTCAGTATGCCAGACTACCCACTCGGGGTTTTCTTTAATAAGAGCGTGCCAGAAAAGTTTCCAGACCTGATAGAACAAAAAAACACTCAAGAAAGTCGCATTGCCCCCAGAAGAGGACAGAGGAGCGAGATCCTTTAAGAGGATGAATTAATAATCTCTTGTCTCACCACTCACTGATGACTTCCAAAAGCCTGGATAGATTACTGCCTACTCCTCCGCTCAGGCACGTGATAGCCTGCCTTCAGAAGTTTATACCAGAATAAACCCTCTCTGTTTGAGAAGTGATACAACAGGGTCATTTTGCTGTGGTACAGTACTGTGCAAAAGTCTTAGGCACCCTATATTTTTTTATATAAATGGTT
Organism: Monocentris japonica; assembly: GCA_900323365.1. Lineage (NCBI taxonomy): Eukaryota > Metazoa > Chordata > Actinopteri > Trachichthyiformes > Monocentridae > Monocentris > Monocentris japonica. The sequence continues at coordinate 10,393 of OOFE01003620.1, forward strand.
ATTTTTTTGTTTACTGCATTAGTATTTTACATTTCTGCTCTTTATAGTACATTTTTTGATATTTAGAATCTTTTCATTTCATTATTTTTGAAAGCATCTTCGCTTTAGTTTTTGCTAGAGTTTTTTTTTTTTTTTTTAGGACTTTTGGACAGTAAGTACTATAAACGAAGCAGTGAAGCCTCTGGCCTCTCTAGCACTGTTTTAATGGCTCTCAGGGGAGCCTTGCTGAAACCTCACCTTGTCAGTGTATTTTGCTGATGCCCCAGATTTCTATGAATGCTGCATGCATTTTATCTATATTTTATTTCTATCTATATTAACAATCTGAGATTCTGTAGCTCACTTTAGTAAAAATGTACAACATATACAGTCATGAAAATCAGATGTTACACATCTTAAACATGTGGCTGTTTGATTTGAAATAATAACCAAGCTCTTGACATTATAGTCAGTGTTGTTATGTTTTGTAATATCACAAAAATGATCTCTGACATGCCCTACAGTGCCAGCCCTTTTTGAGCACTGATTAACATTTTTTAAATGTTAAAATGTGCCTTAGTGAAAATGGGTTGCGCTAAAGAGATTGTCCTGTCTTGATATTGTTTGAAAGGCAAACCACCGTCTGTGACGACCTTATTAAATGAACAAAGTGATGGTGGATACAGTCCATCAGCTCCTTTGCCACTGTAGTTTATAAAGGAGGAAATGATGCCTCCTGGGCTCATTCATCACTAAGCAGGAGTGACCCTCAAAGGGAAAACCCACAACTGCACATGGCACCTTTTGCTACTTGTGAACACACCAACACTTCCCCAAAGCTTGAAGCCAGAGTACCATTGCTCTAACCACTGACATCATCGAGAAGCCAAACCTGAAGTTGCTCCATTGACATCTATTGCATCATTGCATCCATTGACTATTTTCGTGTGGATTTCTCCTTTATTAAAGGTGCTACATGTAACATTTTTTAAACACCAGTGTATCATTGTCAAAGTAATTGTGATACCTTGGCATACTTACCGTAAACAAATGAGACCACGGTGGACATGATTGGTAGCCTCTATCTCACACCAGTTGTGTTGGTATAGTGTTTCCCAAAATTAAGACCACATTTTCCATAGTCCCTTCTGTATCACAAAGAGGATGTTGCCTCTTCAGTCAAAGGTTTTCATTTTGCCTTTACTGAAGAGGATAAACATTTTGGAAATAATTTTTTTTCCATCAGTTTTTCACTCTTTCCACCATCTGCCATTGCGAGACACTCTGAAAGCTTTAGCTCTGTTTGTGCTGGAGGAACAGTGCCCTCTTCCTGTTTTGTGCCATAAAGCAATCCAGCAGATTTCCTGCGAAATCACACAATGTAAAATGTGTAAAAAAAATAAAAATAAATAAATAAAAAAAACTGTAGCGGCTGCTGATCTTTTCAGCGATGGTCTTATTTGTAATTATACTAGAATTAATTATTTCATGTGGTCATGATTATTGATGTTAAAATGCTGTCACTTTGGATTTAATTAAGAAAAGGAGCTTCATTTGTTGCTGTGGAGAGCAGAGCTTAGAGTCCAGACATCATGTCCACTTTGACCCTACTCCACCATACTGCCACACTATAAGAGATGTGTGGTAGTATAAAGCTTTGCTCTTCCATATGCTATATTCTCCATATAGTCCTGTGGAACGATTGTCATCCCCTCCTCTGCCTTTCAGCAGTGATGGTTATGGCTCATGCTGGTTTTGGTTGCATGCCAGTCCCTGTTTGGTTTCAAACTGCAGCTGTAGAGCATTACTGTCGGATCATAGGTGCTAGAGAGGGGTGTAATACATGCACACCGTCAACTTCTGGCAGACTGCAGCAGCCATAGGCCGGGCATAAATCACACTTAACCTAATTGATGGTCACCCTCTTCGAGGTAGGCAGGGAGACTAATGCATTATGGATGGACGGGGAAGTCTAATCCATGTCAGGAAGGAAGGAGGCCTGATGGGGATTTGGTTTTCTACAACATTATAGAAGCCAGATACTTTTCCTATTGCTGCACTGGGACACTGCAGCAGAGCATTAGGCATACTTAATGTACTGATTCTATTAGAGGGACTGCATGGTTGGGAATGGTAGATACAAGGATGTAGTGAAGGGTAAACCCATCTTTTTCCTTCTGCCTTTTTAGGCTGATGTAAATCTCTGAGATGCAAAATATATTTGAATTACATCCATGCTTATTTGATTTATTATAGAGGAGTAACCTTATAAAATCCTCACCTAAACCTTAAATCTTCATGAAGATATCTAACTAAACTTCTTCTTTGGTAGATTTTCTTGAATGTTTAGGATCATCGTCTTGTTGAACAGCCACTTTCAGCCCAGCTTCAGCTCTCAGACTGATGGCCTGATGTTCTGTTCATGATTTCTCTGGTTTCCCTCAGAATTCATGGTTCCCTAAATGATGATGAGTTGTCCAGAGGGAGAAAAACTGCCCCAGACCATGACACTCCACCACCATGCTTGACTGTAGGGATAAAGGTTATTATGGTGGTGGGCAGTTTTGTGTTGGCATTTTTGATTGGAAGCCAGCCGTTCATCTGTCAGACTTCTTCAGAAATCTTCAGGTTTGTCCAGGTCGTCTCTGGCAAACTGAAGACAGGCAGCTTTGTTCTTTTTAGACAGGAGAGGTTCTTCCTGGCTTCCCTTACATGAGAGCCATTTCTATTCAGTGTTCTTGTTATTGATGGATGCACAATGGCATGAGATGCAGCAATGGAGGCTTATAGATCTCTGGATGTTATTCTTGTGTTTTACTAGTTTAATATTTTCCTTGTGTCTCTTGGTGATATTTTAGAAGGACGTCCACTTCTAGTCAGAGTCTCTGTCATGTTAAATATTCTCCATTTGGACTGGTGGAGCCCAAATGTTTTTGATGTAACTAATGCAAGAAGAGGGTCACTTATTTTTGCACCTTCACTAATTCCATTTAAACTGTTTTCATTTTACTACATGCACAATTTTCTCTAAAAAAACATGAACATGGTAAATATAGATTCTTTATTTCAGTTAAGAAAGGGCTAATTTAGATCAAATAAGGATTGCATGGTAAAAGCACCACATTTCTATAATTGCACAAGAGGTTTAGAAGCTTTCAATCATGACTATAGATGATAAAGAAATAACACATCAATTCAGACTACCATGAAAATGTAGGGTTTTTTTGTTAATATTGGTTGTTGTTCACCTTGTGATTCCCGAATGGAATTGCCTTCCTTTGTATTTACCACAACATCACACAGGTTTAGTGGTCCTGTCTACATAATAACAATGCTAAAAATACATATGCTCTTTCCTTTAAAACATTAACACAATAAAATAAACATTAACAAACGGCCAGCTATAGTAAAGAGTAAAACATAGAGATGGTAAGATACTTTTATTCATGCCAGAAGAGATGATCTGTAAATTCTTTCGCTCTGCTTCCTACTGTTGGAAATGAAAACTTGTGTGTGTGTGTGTGTGTGTGCGCTGGGTCCCAGCTGGTCCCTATGAGAACCCCAAGGAGAGTTGTGTCCTTGAGTGCCAGGGCATGGATGTTTTGGTCGACACCTCAGGGGAATTCAAACTGAGCTGCTCTCTGACTCCGACTTTTACACACTTGTATGCTCACCCACATACACACTCACATCCCGAACCGCACACACTTTCTCCCTGCCTCTCTCTCTCTCTCTCTCTCTCTCAGAGCACACAGACACACACATAATGTAATACATGCACACGGCACAAAAATTGAGATTTAAAACCCACATACAAGCACATGCCTCATCATATTAAGTAACACGCTCCACTATCTTTTTTCCAATAACAATTTTTATTATTTCGTAATCAACAACAACCAGCAACACATACATCACACACACACAAAAAATGCTTTTCCAACATTTAAGGAGCAGCCACCATACCCAAGTTTTTTTTTTTTTTAATTGAGTCTTAATAATTCCTTTGATCTCACACTTGTCGCCCAACAGACAATCTGGATGTCTTGGGTGTGGAGAGTCCAAGGTCCTCCTGCATACAATGAAAAGTCTTATCTCATAGCGGGAAGGCAACTTGACATTCCCATGGGGCGTGCAAAATGACGTCCCCATAGCATACAGCCATATCAACCTAAAAAAAAAAACAATCTCGGGAACACACTCCACTATCAACAACCACCCACTGTTGCCTCTGTTGTCAAATGTGTGTGTGTGTGTGTATGTGTGTGTGGGGGATATGCAAAAAGTGATACTGACTACATTGTATAACAAGGCCAATTAAATAATGTTAGGGTTGTTCACACTATTCTACTGCATTTTGTGCCTTTAAAAAAAAAAAGTTGCTTTTTTTATCGGTTCAAAATACACAAAATTATTGTTGTCATAAAATATCAGCCATCTGCGTAGCTTGAAACTCTGCCCCTTTTTCATTTTTCACATCAGCACTCAACATCATGTGATTGAACTTTTCTCAACTTTAGAAAGACAGTAGGCTTAACACTTTTTCCAAAAGCGACTGCTGTCCATCTCACTTGCAGCTGCTCCCCATAGTCTTTAATGTAAAGAAATGTGCTGGCAGTTTGTAAAAAATGTAATAGTTTGAACAGGGCCTTCCTCTGAATTATCAACAACCACCTGCATTACCTGCCGCCACCACAACCGCCTCACTCTTCCTCTTCCAGAGTGAACGACTGCATCCTGCGGGTGAACGACTCAGACGTGTCCGAGGTGTCCCATAGCAAGGCGGTGGAGGCCCTCAAGGTTGCAGGTTCCATAGTCCGGCTGTACGTGCGTCGCCGCAGGCCAATGCTAGAGACCATCATTGAGATTAAACTCATCAAAGGACCAAAAGGTGGGCGTCGACGCACAGGGAGTCCCACTAGCTGAAGCAGTGCAGAGTCACACGTAGCATCTGATGCACAGCACATGCCTGGACTTAAAGTATCTTGGCAGATCACACAGCCAGTTATACACAAACAAACCTGTCTCACACACACCCACATACACCCTCAAAACTAACGAGCTTATCCCATACACACACAGGGCTTGGCTTCAGTATTGCAGGCGGAGTTGGAAACCAGCACATCCCAGGGGACAACAGCATCTACGTCACCAAGATTATCGATGGCGGGGCAGCACAGAAGGATGCACGGCTACAAGTCGGGGACAGGCTGCTCATGGTGAGTCCCGACTCTCTTGGGGGTTTGCAGGAAGAATTTGATGTTATAATATAAGATGAAACTTTAAAGCTGCACTTGGAAACTTTGATGCTAGGGACTTCATCACCCAGAAATAAATGGGATGTCAGTAAACTGCACACTCCTCGGACCTAAATTTCTTTTTATTAGTGGCTGTAGGGGTGAAGAGGTTCTGCCATCATCAGGAGACACTTTTGGATTTCGCCCTTAAGTTTAAATTTGCCAGTTCCTGTACTCTAAGAAGATTTCACACCAGTGACCATTCCCAAATGAATCACTTTCATTGTTGCCAAAGACAATGATGTGTTTTATTTTAGGCATTTTTAATATTTAAAGGTATTGTCACATATAACATGTATTTCAAATATACTATCTGACTACAGCAGGTGGTATATTTTGTGTATTGTATATATCCAAAAGATCAATGGCTGTGGCATTAATAAGATTATCCTTTGTACATTCGCCACAAAATATGAACAACATTCCTCCTACATCTATCCAAATGATGATTGTTTTTTCTCCCTGACATACAGTAGATATTGAAACCAACAAAGTGGCGGCTTCATTTTCCCACTGCTGGCTCTCCGTAGGCTAATAGCAAGGCTTACTCTTCAGGAGAGCGTCCCCCCTTGCTTAACCAGCACTTAATTCAATTACCTTCCTGCTGTCCTCTTCTCACCCAAAGACCATCTGTCATAATCCAGTGTCCTGGAGGCAGAGAGCACACTGGTCCGGTCTGGCAGGAGCAAAGTCGTCTCTAAATGTCCTCATTTTAACAAACGGGGACTCCGTCTGTCTCTGGGACAGGTAAACAACTACACTCTGGAGGAGGTGTCCCACGAGGAGGCCGTGGCCATACTGAAGAACACGTCGGACGTGGTCTACCTGAAGGTGGGAAAGCCCACCAATGTGTACTTATCAGATCCCTATGGGCCTCCTGATATCACACACTGTGAGTCCTCACCTCTTCCATTTGTACTAGTCTGTGATTAGAAAGGTTTAGCTGCGTAGCAGAGTGTAATGCAGAGTAAATGTATCATGTTACGTTATTATTATGATGTACGGTATGTCTCGTTTAGTCCGTTGTTTGCTCAGTGGCTATACAAAATATTCACCCCCTTGACTTTTTGTCTAAAATGCCAAGAACAGATAAATCTAGTGAGGTATTTCACTTCACTCACTTGGGCTAAATCTTCTCACTGGCAAAAACGTTTCATAACAAACATTATTTGGACTTCATCTTCAGGTTATCGTGAGACATTATGAATTCATTGGATTTTCAAATTTGCTCTACTTTTCTTGCTCGGAAGTTTCATACCAGGTCCCTTCAGTATGTCTTCATGCAGTTGTGTTTTCTGCTGCAAACACATGGGTACAGAAGATGCACTTTTCAGTTTTTCTGTCCAATTTCTTCATTAACTTCCATAGTATGTTGTAATGGAAGGATGAACTGAACTGGAATCAAATGATGTCCATATAAGGCAAATTGTGTTTTTCTGTTATTGGAAATATATACTTATCCATAAATGTCTTGAATTTCCACTTCACTTAGACAGGAAAGAGTACTTTGTATAGATTGTAAGCCAAAAATCCCATATCAGTGTATTTAAAACTAAATTTGCTGTACAACAAAATGTGCAACAGGGTGAATATATTTATAGCTACTGCGTTCGGCTTCATGTCATAGGAACTTCAACAAGCAGATATCACATGATTAGCTTCAGCACTGGCTAGGTTGTCTGTTTATGTAGCTCCCACTCTCTCTCCTGCTCTCTCTCACACACTCTTTCCTCCTCAGCTTTCTCTCCAGCCATGGAAAATCATATCTCTTCCCCCGGCAACAGCGGCACTCTGGAGTACAAGTCTGGCCTTCCTCCCATTTCCCCCGGGAGTTATTCCCCCCTTCCTAAGCACTTACTAGGGGAAGAGGATATAAACAGGTTGGATGGTTTTTCCTTTTTACGGTAATTACCTCCCTTCCTACCAGACTACTAGAACCACAGGTAGAGGCTTTGTCCAACCCCCCTCGTGCCGTCTTTCCCCTTCCTCCCAAGTCGTTGGTGTTTGTGTCCCATCGGGAGTTACGATGGAATTTGGAAAGATCCCATTTTTCCCGATTGTTGGATCACCTGTCTTTTGTAATCCCCCTCCCCTCCCTTCAACCCAATGTCCAGTTTTCCCTGCAGTGCTTTTCAAAGATGGAGTCAGGACACAAAAGTGGGTAGCAGGACAATAAAAGTGGGCCCACTACATGATTCTC
>OOFE01003639.1:0-21605 GCA_900323365.1 Monocentris japonica
TATTTGTGCATGTGGTCAGACTGAGCTGATGTGCTTCAGTGCAGTGTGAAATTGGGCTTCTGGGCCATTCTTTGACCGCTGAGCTGATCCGCTTCCTCTCTCTCTCTAGCTCTCTCTCACACACACACACACACACACACACACACACACAAACACACACACACACAGCCTTGGCCTTCCACACTAGAATGAACACCCAGGACTGGACCCAACCCAGGGAATAATGAATACATTGGGAGTGCTTGATTCTTAATAATAGCTTTTTACACTTGAGGAGCGCTTGATTCATATTTCCACACATGAGGCAAGCTTTATTTACATGATTTCATACTTCAGGGCATGCTGGATTTATGGATTTTGTATTAGAGGGGCACTGTATTTTACATATGATGTAATTTTACCATTTACCATGACAAGGTTCAAAACATGGAACATTTCATACATTTTCTTTGAAGGCTGTCAGAGTTTTTACTGACTTTTTTTAATCTGATTTTAATTTTCATCTTGTCAAAAAAAAATCATTATTTAATCATTATTTGATGTACGCCAGGTCTAGCCAGACAGACATATTGCTCAGTGCTTTCATTGATTTAATTACAATGGGTAAACGTTTGGGAGGGAAGTGTCTTGAAATGGAGATATCCACATAATCATTGAGACCACATTCATTTCCAGCTTCATCAAATATCTCCCCCTAGGGCCCTCTGCATACATATAAATCAACAGCACATTAATTCAATTTCATATTTCTGTCTTGACACATAAATAAGAGTGTGTTCTCTCTCCTCTTGCCTATGCGCTGTACTTGATGGCAGCTTGATGATACACACAAAAAGAGAATAATTGTATACATATTGCCACCCCGGGGGACACATTTTCAAAAACCCAATAATTGAAGGAAGTGTGAGAAAGAGGAAAAGTGACATTCTCTGTTTTTCATGACGATATTGTGGTTGCATTGTATGGTCTCACATGAGGATATAGGCCCACTTGTTCTAAAATGAATTGTGTTGTGGGTACAAAGCCTCACGGGCATAAGCTGTGGCAATGTCAAATCGGCAAGCATCATGTAATGGGAAGCTGCGTGTTGAAATGTCAAAATAGAAGACTGGGACCAGTTTTTAAACACTGCACTGTAAAGAATGTACCGTTCTTAAATACAGTTGAATACTGTTGCCTTTTATATGACAGAGCATCAACAGTACGCTACTGTACAATTTTACAGCATAACACAGTACTTGTTTTTCAGTAAAGTCAGCATCAGGCCTTGAGTCCGCCATTACAGAACCAGGAGAAATATCCACCCACATGAACAATTATTGAAGCACATTACACTGTGAGAGTATTTAAAGGGAGATTTCAAAAATCATTTATTGCAAGGTGAAAAGAAAATTATTTTCACACCGTCCTGCCTACACAACACATGCTTCATTGGGATCAACCCTGAGAGGGGAACGAAGGCCAGCAAGGTAGTGTCTAAGAAGATGGGTAAGCTCATCCAAGAGAAGGCTGTCACTGCCACTTTGAGTGGAGCTTCACGCAGGTCAGTGAGCTCTCCCTTCTTCTCGTTTCTCTCAATCTCTCTCAATCTGCTCTCCACTTAGCGCTTTGAAAAACAGTTATGTTTGGAATCTCCATTAAGTTTGTGAATGTTTGGTTCAGTATATTGTCATTGACAGTTGCACATTGACTCACTGAAATAGGGTACGCAATGTGTTGAGAACCTTTTTCAGAAATAATTTTGTGTTTTGCAGTTTGTAAGAATCTTTGAGTTCAAAGAATTTATGATTCTTTGAAATGTGTCTTTTATCGCTTGTGTACGATGCTGCCATAAAATAAATGGAGCTGTCTCTTGTCCCCGCCTCTTTTGTGCCAGCGGTTTTCAGGGTATTGCATTTTTAACTGTAAAATTGAGCAGATAATTATTATATCTGATTAATGTGGGATCACAACGATGCTTATTAACATTAGGATTTACACTATTTGTCATTAATATGAATATAAAGTAAATTAGAGTACTTTATTACATTATACAGTTATGAACTGTTGTAGATTACAGTAGGAACACTGTAGAAATAACAGTATATTGCTGGCAACCCTGGCAAGTACATTAAGTACAAAATCCTGTGTGGTCATAATCGCCTTTTCCAAACAACCTGTATGAAGCTGCATTTATATTTTTGTGATATCACCAATAAGTGAGCTACATTTTTTCTTGTTTCTAAATATGGGAAACAATAGTGAATATTTACCACTACTACCTAGCTACCTACCTAACTGACTACCTTACAAACTACCCAACCTACTCACCTCTAGCTGCTGAGCCCTGTGGTTTTTGGGGTCACAGAGAGAGGTGTTAATCCTATGGTTGTGTTTGACACAGCGCTGAGTGGTGTTCTGTGGCATGGGGAACGTCTGGCGCACCAACGTCAGGCGACCGATCGACTTCATCACCAACTCTTGCAAGTCGTAGTCAGAGATCTCCTGAGAAGGTTGAAGAGAGTGAAGAGAGAGGGGGGAGGGTGGCAGGAAGTAGGCAGGTTAGGGGATGAGAGAGAAACAGGGAAAGAGTTTTTTGGGTCATTGTAAAGGACTTAAAGTTGAAATGCTTGACAATCAAGATACTAAAACCATAGTAAAAGAAATGTGAACCATCACAATTACAAGGAACAGTAACCGCAACCAAAAACAGCAGAAACACTGGGTTGAAAGCCACTCTATGAAAGTCATTGTAATAGAGCAAATCTTAAAAATGTATATTCAAGAGACATACACCGATCAGCCACAACATTAAAACCATTCGGTGGTGGACAAGGTTCAGGATGGGCTGACCGGTTTGCGGCTACGCAGCCCCATACGCAGCAAGCTGCGATGCACTGTGTGTTCTGGCTCCTTTCTATCATAGCCAGCATTAACTTTTTCAGCAATTTGTGCTACAGTAGCTCTTCTGTGGGATTGGACCAGACGGGCTACCCTTGCTCCCCACACGCATCAATGAGCCTTGGGCCCCCATGACCCTGTCGCCGGTTCACCGGTTGTCCTTCCTTGGACCACTTTTGGTAGGTACTAACCACTGCATACCGGGAACACCCCACAAGACCTGCCGTTTTGGAGATGCTCTGACCCAGTCGTCTAGCCATCACAATTTGGCCCTTGTCAAAGTCACTCAGATCCTTACGATTGCCCATTTTTCCTGCTTCCAACACATCAACTTTAAGAACTGACTGTTCACTTGCTTCCCAATATATCCCACCCCTTGACAGGTGCCATTGTAACGAGATAATTGATGATATTTACTTCACCTATCAGTGGTTTTAATGTTATAGCTGATTGGTGTATTCTGACTGTTTTAGGCCTATTTTGTTTGCTCTTCTTTTCCCATTATCACCACACTGCACAGTGAAAACCCATTCTCATCGTCTGACAAAATAGCTGCTATTAGATATGAAGGGTATATGTGAGTGGATGAGCAGGAGGGAGTGAGAGGGCAGCGGGAACAGTAAGTGTGTGTCTGTGTTGTGTGCGTACATGTGTGTTTGCGCGTACCCAGTGTGTCCTTGCAAAACCTTGAGGGAGGAATCATTGGTAATTTTAGACCTAGGACACATATTTCTCTATCTCTCTCTCTCTCTCTCTCTCTCCCTCTCTATCCATGGATCTCCATCCATCATCTGCAAGTGCAGAGGGTCATGTGGTGATGAGATGAGAACTGACGTTTACCGTCCCTGGTGGAGGTAACACTGCCACCAACCGAGACGCCCCTTGCTTTCTTTTCTATGTGTGCATTTGGGATTGTGTGTGTGTGCTTCCTGATCATGCAAAATCCTTTTGATTTAATTTATTTTACACATGGCAGCCTGTTTGACAGGGTGAATGTGACTTTGTCAGCATACATACACACACACACACACACGTCAAATTACTGAGGTGTAATATTATCTGTCCCAATGGTTTGCAGCCATTAAAAATTAAAAATTCTGGGATGCTGTGGAAAATTACAAGGCACACCCAATTATCGACTGCTCCTAAATGTCACATAAAGCCTAGCATGATTACACAAGAGGACACTGCAAAATATAAAGTGTTGCTGACCCTTTATATTTTACAGGGGGGCAAAATTAGATTACTTTTGAATTACATTAACTTGGGTAATTCTGAATTAACTAATTTCGGTGGATTTCATTTTCATTTAATTAAATTTATTAAGACCAGTGAGTCCTCATTGGCATGGACATGTGACTCATATGTGTCTATGGCAATTAAGTTGATGAATGAGGTGGGTATACTCTATATGGGTATATTCTATATGCTCAGGCAAAAAATGGTATAGTCTATTTGCTCAGTGAAAAAGGTGGTTATACTCTACACGCCCACACAGAGAGGTAGGTGTCCTCTATTGCATATGCTTCTGATATTACCTATGCACATGATGGACATGTGCCAAGCATGATTCATCTAAAGATTCAAAGTAGGGTGTGCCTACTTCCATGCCCCTGCACTTATTTCCCGTGCTCCTACATTCACAAAAGTTTCTTGGAAGAAGGTCACCATAGACTCCAAAGGCCCAAACAATTGTCCACAATGAAAAAAAGCCTGAAGGGGACTGAACTGCAGAGCTCACAAAAAAGATGCAGGACTGAAAAAGTGCTGAAAATTGCGGGCCAAAAAAAGAATTAAGATTCACAGCAGGCAGTCAAGGGCATGCAAAGAGTACAACACTCAAAGGATCAGACTCACAAATATAGATGCACATGCACAGGCATGCAGAAACACACACACACATTGAAAGCAAGAAGGAAAAAGAGTGGACTTTTTGAGTTCTTGTCCTCAACGGACACTTGTTCACCCTTCTTCCTCTGTCTTGCTTTGTCTCTTCCTATCTGTTTCTCTCTTTCACTGTCTCTCTGAGGACACATTAAACAGACGTCCCCCAGTATGACTTTCAGTGGTGGCGTGCTCTAAAGGCTGTTAGCCTTTTAACAGCTGAGTCTAAATGAGAGTGACATGTACACACACACACACACACACACACACACATACAGACAGAAACACACTCATGTTCATGCATACTCTCATATACACACACATGCACACTACACACAGCAGTCCTGGGAGGGAGACGGGACTGCTGCATCGTTGACATTCACCTCATGAGACCAGTATGACCATATGATCATATGGCTCTTTTCTCATGAGTTCCACTTCTCCCATAATTTGCCTCAGGCACGTTACTGTCAACCTAGCATGGGCTACTTCTAGCAAAACATTCAAATACAACCACAAATAATATCCTGTGAAATCTCTGTTTCCTTAACTTAAAGATTTTGGTTTATAAAATTAACCATGTACATCTCCTGACCTGTGGGCAGATGGGCATTCTGGATGCACCTTCTGTATATATTGATTCCTGCAACCCTTGTGATGCCACCCTACCATGTATAGATGAGAAGATAACCAAACACCATGGCTAACGTACTGTACAAGCCGATAGTCTCTCATCAAAAGGATGAGCAATGCACACCAAGGCTTATGGCATAGTGGGGCAATATTGCAGCATAGATATATTTCTGGACTGTTTGGTTTCTATGGTGTTTCTTGAGGCTTATTTAGGTGTGATGGAGCAAAATGTATCAAAATACTTCAAGCAATTCATATGACTGCAACTGAAATCAGCCTGCTGCTACTTAGAACCCACTGCCCAAAACCTCTGGTACCCCCTCACAGTCTGGCTTATTTGGCAATGTTCCATACCACACCCATGCCCTACAAAGCCAAAGGCCATAATCTTGTGAGCAGTGAAACTGACAAAGAAGATCTCCTTCTCCTCCTGTACTGACATAAGTAATGTTGGTGCATAAGTACCTTTGACCTTCAAAACATACAAGAAGTAGTTACTGCAGTTTGCCTTTGCAGGGCAGCATTTCACAATTATATTGTGACTTGTTGCTGGAGAATATCTATCGTCACAATCACTAAATTTCACCCAGTTTCACGTGACTTACTCAGTAGTTAGGAGTATGCCATAGTTATACAGCATTGAATCTTCGGAGCATCGCTCCCAAAGCCTTCGGGACCAAATTAAAAAGACCAAATGCAGAATCATACAGTGCAGGGGATGGTTAAAGTGGCTAACACACTGAATTCTGAGCACCAAGTCCAACTACCTGAAACCAGTAACTTTGGAAGTTGCAGCACACCCTGTAGCTAAAAAATGGGTTGTTTACTCAATAATCGTAAAGTTTTGGTCTGCAGACATTCCCATCAACCTCAACCCATCACCTCTCTCTCCTCCCTTCCACTCCCTGAGAGCACCAAATCCTTGTCTTTAGTTCTTTATTTGAAGATGAGCGTGAAAAGCAAAAAGACATCCCTCATCCTCATTTCTTTTCAACACTTCTTCCCTGACCCGTCTCCTATGTCCTCCTCTCATCCCCCCTCAACTCCTCCCTCCTCACTTGTCCCTTGGAGACACCAAATCCCTCCTTCTCTCCTCTTATCTATAGAAGAGGTGGAAAACCCATCTTTATTTATTCCGTGACCCTTTCTGCTCCTCCTACTCGTCTCATCCCCCTCCCAGCTACTCCCTGTTCTCCCCTTCTCCATGGGAACACCAAATCCTTCCGTCTCGCTCTTTTTCCGGGGTCAGGTTTTGAAAAACAAAACAAAACAAATCAGAAAAAAGCCTGTCTCCTCTCATTTGATCTCTCCTTTCTCTTCCTTCTTCCCCTCTACCTTACCTCCCACTATTTCCTACAAGAACCTCCAAATTCCTCCTCTCTTATTTTTTTCTGTCACCCTCTGTCTCTCTCTTCCTCTGTCTTTCCAGCAGGACAGGGGGAGATGAACGTCCGGTTCTCTGTGACCCTTCATTGTAATTTATTTTTGAAGTGGTATCATTCTCTCTGTCATATGCCAGTGTTCATTAACATCACTGTGCTGGCAATAATGTCCTCAAACACACTGGCAAAAAGGGCACAGAGTGAGGGAGAGTGCAGGAGGAAGGGAGTTAGGGGGAGAGGGGCAAAGGGAAAAGAAGGCGGTGGGGGAGTGAGACACAATCATTACATTTACATTTTGTTGTTAATGTGGCCAAATGCGTCTCTGACCACCTCCAGATATGGTTTGATTGGATCTGCATTGCATTGTGGGTGCGTTTACACTTGGATTTTATTTATTTTTGCACTATGCAATTACAATCCAATCACCCAGGATGCTTGTCAATGCCAGGTGTAGAGGGAGTCTTGGAGACATAGCATCCAGTGTGTCCTTTCTCCCTCACATCTGTGACTAACAGAGAAGGATTGATGGGCAATGAGGAGATGAGGGACAGAGAGAGTAGGCGTGGCTGTAATAAAAGAGCTTGCATGGGTGCATGAGAAACACAGTAGATGGCAGGAGCGAAAGAGTGTGACAGCATGAAACAGAGTGCAAGCACATGATACGGTGAAGACAAGTTAACGAGGGAGAACAACAGAGAAAGTGTATGCAGTGAGATGGCACATTATTACAGCAATAGATTACAGAAGGAGTCAGAAGAAGACGCAAGAGGCAGCTTAAACAGACGCATGAGGGGAGCAGAGGAGGGGAGCAGAAAAAAGGTTTCTGATTCAAACCCCCAGACCAAGCAGGGAAATCTGGAAAGGAGAATATCACACTCTCCTTGCTCAGTAACTATCCACAGTGTGCCTTTGAACAAGGCACTTAACTCCCACCAGCACCAGGGGAGCTGCTCAGCGGCAACAGTCATCCTGGTTGGCAGCAGTCATACTGGGCAACTTCCAGCTGTGATTGTGCAAAACTGTAATGTACTCTCTTTCTGCAACTACTTCCTATTGCTGTGAATGTGCTCTAAGTCAGCTTGTTTAGTTAAAAAAGGTTTCAACAAAGGCAAAATATAAAGGGAGAATATGAGAAAGTGTTGACAACCAGATATATCTGAGAGCCAAAAGGACAGAAAGGCCCAATCTTGTCCTATCTCACTGCCATATCTCTGTTCCCCTGAGGGAGAAAGAGAGAGAAAAGGATGGAGAGACAGAGAATAACAAGACGAGAGAAAACAACAAGATAGATCAAGAATGATAGAGAACAAGAACATTAAAGGGGATAAAGAGATTCAGAATGAGCAAGGATGAAACTAGAATACTTAGCTATACTCAGAGAACTAAATGGAGAGAGAGAGTCCCCTATTATCTCCTCTCCTCCTCCTCCTCATCCCCTCATCCTGAGCAGAACGGAGGAGATGGGGAGAGGAAGGCTGATCAATTATGAACTGTGAACTCCCCCTCAGTGGGGCTGTCTGACTGCTAGCTGTAGATAAAGCAGAGTTATGACAACCATACAGTACCCCCTCATCCATAATAAACCACAGGGAGAGGGAGGACTTTCACACATAGGAATACTCATTCTCCAAAGAACCAGTGCTGGAAGATACTGCGTGTG
Organism: Monocentris japonica; assembly: GCA_900323365.1. Taxonomy (NCBI): domain Eukaryota; kingdom Metazoa; phylum Chordata; class Actinopteri; order Trachichthyiformes; family Monocentridae; genus Monocentris; species Monocentris japonica. Next base: position 8,440 of record OOFE01003639.1, read on the forward strand.
ACAAAAATATTGTATCCCCTCATCCATTTAAAATACTTTTTGAAATGACTACTGTGGAAATACTGCGTCTGCATAGAAATAGCACTGTAACTAAAAGTGGGCCTTGATAGTGATTAGCAGCATTAGGACAACATTGTATCATCATTAGAAAGAAAAGGCTTTTCTTTTGATTAATTGCGGAGATTTCTGTTTTTTTGGATTTGATAGTACAGCTTAGAGTGACAGAAAACATGGATGATAGAGAGAGATAGCGAGAGAGAGATAGAGAGACAGAATGACATCCAACATCATGAGCTGAAATAGAGGCTTTGTCTGGCATCACAAATCTCCTACACATCACGTTGAGAAGAGTCAGCTCAGTTAAACTAAACAGCTGTTTTTTGGCATCGTTAGCTAGCTAATTAGCCAGCAGGTTAATTTAGCAAAGCAACTGATTGATATGAATGATAGCATCAGAATACTAGCCACTACTAATGCTAGCTTCTACTAGATGCATTAACTAGTGCACAAAACGTATGGTTTTACAACAAGGCAGTGATAATTACCTGAGCAGATACTCTAACAAGCTAACAATCTGGCATATCGAAACATAAAATTAGTCAGATGTATCTGTGGGGAAATGATCGATCCCCAGTCAAAACCAGCACAGAAATGAATCATGTCTGATTAATTGTTTAATAATTAGTTGTACATTTAGAAATGCAATCAGCTGTTCATAGCCTCTACTGTCCATAAACACTGAATTTCTGCAAAGACAAATAGTGACTTTCCAGCACCAGAAAGTATCTTCCAGCAGAATTATGACAATAATATAACAACCAATTGTAAAGAGAAGCTCATTTTTCCCACAAAGGAATACTGACTTTCCAAAGAACTAGCACCAACAAATACTGAGGGGTTATGTCTCTAGTGTTTAGTAGAAATACAGTATGACAACCATATTGTAGTGTGTTATCCATTTCAAAGAGCAGAGGAAAGGCTCACACTTTCAAGTATCTCTCTGAATTGAAGCAGTAACAAATATTTAGTGGTTGTCTTCAACAGATTTAGCCTTTACCTCCGGTAGTCTCTCATCATCATTAAAGTATAGGGGTGAGGCTCATCATATTCAAGAGAATATGGAAACAATACTGAGAAGCTGTCTGTGGTTTTTAGTGGAGTTGTGACAATCATACTGTAGCCTCTCATCCACATCAATGATGGAAAGTGAGTGTTGTTTTGCTATTCTTTCATTTCATCCACCTCTCTGTGTATATATATACAGTATATATACGTATATGTGTGTGTGTCTGTGTGTGTGTGTATGTGTGTGTGTGTCAGCGTGGACCGCCTGCTACTGTAACCCCCAAGGCTATCAAGAGATACTGCATTAGCTAGTGTCGCCTCTTCCCTCCACTGCAGTTATCACTGATCTATTGTTTTGATTTAGAAAATATATACACACACAAATACACACATGCATGCATGCAGAAATAGACGTCTGTGCATACAGATGTACACACACACAGACACAAACATCCACACATGCATACACGCACACACAAATAGATGACAATATCAATGTTCATGTTCATTTTATGGCCAGTAGAGAGTCTATGGCCATAAGGCTAGGACTAGTCATGGACTAGTCTCTCAAATAGACAGAAATCAGAGAACCAAAACTCACCAATGTACAGTACAAGGAATGGGAGATGGACTTTGTGGACTCTCAATGTTTGTCTGAGCTCTTTAATCCCCCCCCAAAGAAAAACTTTTATATTTAAGTACTCCTATTGATTCTGAGGTAATACACTCTTATCTACAGGAAATAATCCAAGATATTGTCAGTCACCTTTTCCATCTTTGAGAATGTATTGTTTATACAGCTATGAAATACATCACAGATGCAGGCAAAATGCTATAAGATCTTTTCTGTATTGTTTCTGACTGTGGGAGACAGCAGTGAACCAATATAAACCAAATTGTCCTAGGTTATCATGCATTTCTAAGCCTGTAGGTTTTCTCTTTTGTGTGTTACTGTCACACTACTGTCTCCTTCAAAACCCACTAGACAAGGAGTTGTGATGGACTGAGCTCTGGATTCAAAACCAAGTATTTCCAGGATATAAGTATCTATTTATTATTATTTAAAGAAACAAGTGATATAAGATTGTCAAGATGTATCATATTAGAAAGCACTCTATAATGGGATCCATAGGGAACTATACATCGTTGCCATGGCACCCACCTCATTAATGAGGATCCAGTGACAGTCGAAGGCCACCAGGTTGGTCTCCACCACCTGCAACACAACAAGACACACCATCGGTTAGCATTTAGGAAATCAATAGCACTAAAAGACGTGACTGGTCAGCAGACAGGAGGAAGCTATAGAACAAGACACATAATTGATCAAAAGACAGAGAAGAGCGTTTATAAGGACTCAAGCTGTTTGTCGGTAGAGTGGACGGCAATATGTAGCAACATACATAATTGTTTTATATGTTAGAAACAAAAAGAGACATTATTGGCAGGGAAAAGAAGCTCTCTCTTTCTGGACAGCCTGTCAACTCACAATATTTATTGATAAATCTAGCTTGGATAGTGTGATTCATGGCGCCTGAAGTGAGAATATTCTGGAAAACAAGATTATGGAATTTTGCATTGGTTGTTGCCTATGGTGGTAATCTTGATTAAACTGATTTGAGAAAACTGGGGTTACAGGTGCTCACAGTATCAAAAATCCCTGCAAACACGAGCATGCCCACACGCACGCACACATGCAACCTCAAAATCCTACAGTATCAAAAGTACGTTTTGGGGTGGGTAAAAGAAAACCCTTTTCCATGAACTGTTAATGGTGGTGCAGCTGAAATATTTGAACTATTTATATGTTTCAACTCTTAGTAACTACACAATGGTTACATCACCAATTGTGATTGTTACATTACAGCAAGTATGCTTGGAAATAGCATTGTTTGGGTTACAGAGAGAGAGAAAGAGCCCTGCACACAAAGGTCAAGAACATTTACAGTGCAAGTTCAGCAACACCTGCATTTACACATACACGCATGTAAACCACCCATGCTCACATATACAGCAACCATGAGCACTACGTGGACATGTGTACTCAACACAAAAACTACACAAGAGGAATTACACGTACACAAAATAAAGCTTTTATACTGAACCTACTAATATGATAATCGTTACTTTACTTGTTCACCTGGCTAACCCTTCATCCCGCCATCTCTTCCCCTCCAGTTAGTGCCTGTAGTTTTCTCTTATCTCTGCTCTCTTTCTGCACCCATAGCACCTCCTTGTCTAACTGCCCTTTTTGTCTTTCTCTTATCAGCGAGCCTCTCTGTCAACATCTATCACACCGTCTCAATCATTTCCTCTTTGACATGCATGAGGGTGCCATCTCTCAAGTGTCAAAATGTTTCTCTCCTCTCCTCTCCTCTACCCAACAACGATATAAGAGCAAAATACACATCATGAGCACAAACAGCTACTTCTTAAACCTGCATTGGCAGTGAACCCCGTTTCCCGCTTAGCTGGAGAGTGATAAAGTATTGGTATCACTTATCACCTATTTTCTTTTCTTTACTCAAACAGGGAGAGGTGTGCAACATCACTGCAAAGCAAGCCCTTGCAGCATTTTCACTGCTGTACAACCTATACTGCACACAACCTGCTCAACATGGTAAATACAGCCTCTTAGAATAAAGTGTAGTTCTCCAGCTCAAATGCCACCTTCTCTCCTCTAATTCAAACCAAATTGTACTGTCATTTCTTATCTGCTGTCTTTCTGTACTCGTCACACATCTCTATCTTGTCTCATCTCTTTACCCATCCTCTCTCTCTTTACAAAACCTCTTACAAGGCATATCGCTCCATCTCAATTATTTACTTTTATACAAGGATGAGGGTTCAATCTTGCTTACTTTGCTTCAGGCTTTCTTCTGTCAAAAACATATTTTTCCTTGTTTCTCCTTCTCCCCTTATTCCCCCTCTCATTTCATCCATCCCAATCCCATCCCACCCTTTCATCTCTTCTCCTCTTCTCATTCCACTCCTCAACTCTCATCCCACCATCTTGACTCTCCTCTCTCCGCCTCTCCCTTCCTTTTATTTTGCTCCCTCCCCACACCGACTGACTATACCTTCTTGACTCCTCTCTTTCCCCATTCCCCCTCCTTTTCTACTCTCCTCTCTACTCCTGGTGTATAAATACAGCACCACTCATATATCATTAGCTGTAATTGTCTAGGTGACTATAGCACCATGTGTCATAAAACACTTTTTAGCCGTAAACAAAAGGCAACAGCTGGAGAGGGTGACGGCGTGTGGCTAATAGTGGTTTAATCTCCCACAGAGTCTCCATAAAACTTCATCATTATCACGTCGACGACTGCCGTAAAACATTCTGTCTCCAGGAAACATGGTCACGACAGAGACAAGGAGCAAGGGAGGGAGAAGAAAGATGGAGAGAGAAGAAAGAATACCTTAGAATTTCTTTTGTCAACATTTCCCCTCTTTTCTCTTTTCTACTTCCACTTACTTCCTCTGAAGTAAATGTCCTGATTGTATTGGAACATTGCTAAAAAAGAAACAATGAAAATCACTAGAGGACTGCCCCTGTTTCTATGTCTATCTATTGCAGCATGGCTAAAACAAAAACAATGAGCAAGTAAGGGAGAGAGGAAAGAGAGAGAAGAAAGGGAGGAGTTTTAGCAATCCATTTGTCTGTCTTCCTCCCTCTCTCTCTCTCTCTCTCGCTCTCCCTTTTCCCTTCCCTTGCTGCTCATTAAGAGTTATGACAACATTCCCACAAGATCACGGGAAAAACTTCAAGCATGAGTGTGAGTTTGTAAGAGTGTGCATTTGTCTGCGCCTTTATCTATGAATATGCCTGGATGTGTGTAAAAGTATGTAAATCCATTTGCATGTGTGGTTGCACTGGTTTGTGGGCCTGTGTGTGTGTGTGTGTGTGTGTGTGTGTGTGTGTGTGTGTGCACGCGTGTGTATGAACTTCTCCCATTATGACCTCCCTGTGGCAGCCGTCTGGACAGATGTTTGAGGCTAATTAGTGAAAGGGCAGACTCTTAACACTAGACATGACTCCTCTGGGCAAAGAACCGCTCAATACACTCTGTCACACACACACACAAACAAACAAACAGCTACTGACATTCCAAACTGCCTTGTGCGTGTGTGTGTGTGTGTGTGTGTGTGCAAACTAACAAACTAACACAAGCTTGTTAACAGCACGGTGCCCACCAACGTGCATGCACATGGCAGTTAGTCCCCTGGACAGCATTCCCTTAATGTTACCGCTGAGATCCTTCTCACCTCTCTGCCCAGCTCCACAAATGTTACACCCCTGCTTGGTTCTCACTCTAGCCAAAGTCGGAAATGTTGCCAAAGTCAAAACTTGGGATTGTGCCAATGGACATCCTAGAGCTGCAGTGTCACAGAGCGCCCATGACACAGCAGAACTACAGTAATTACAGGTAACTGCAGTGGCATTTTGATCCTGTAGTGACCCCTGTCTACCTAGCACTCCTTCCTTCCCAACAAAGAGAAAATCATTGATTCTGGCACTGAGTTGGCTGTTGGCTGACATATAGAGTCAGGGTTTTCTCCTTGTGCCAAGACCTGACTGGACAAAACCAGGGTAGATTAAACAACATTGCACAAAGCACATGACCCCCCCCCAACACACACACACACACACTCTGCCTCTGCCTCTCTCTCTCTCTCTCTCTCTCTCTCACACACACACCAACACACAACTCTAAAAAAGGCAAATAGGGTTTATCTGTGCATTTGTGTGAGTAGATATTCAAGTCTGTGTTTTTGTGTGTTTGTGAGTGTGAGAGAGCAAGGATTATTAATGGAAATGCAGATTTTGCTTACTGTGGGGAAGCTTGGAGAGGGAGAGTGGGCGTTGCTATTGAATAAAGTACTCAAAATTGAAAATTAGTTGTGTAATTCAATTTCATGCACTATTTGTGATCAAATCAAGTAAATAGCCTACAGCCCAGCCTCCAAACTAGGCACATCCAACTCTCAGACATAAACATGCAGGCGCACGCATTAAAAGCACACACGCATGGACAAGAAAGAAATCACAGAAAATGAAACACCTACAAACACACACTTGAGGACGCACACACATATTGTGCAAACCCACTTTTGCTATTGAATTCCTTTATAATGGCGGCATTAGTGCATTATTTGGCCAGAGAAAAGAAGTCCATTGTACCTTTATGCTCTGTACCGTATGGCTATGCATGCATTAAAACCAATGAAATTACAGTGCTAGTACAATGGTCCCTCCAAGCCTTTTTGATTACTATGATCACCTCTTGTGTTTCTGTATGTGCATGTGTGTGTGGGGATAGGGCAAGTGTGTATGTATGTGTGCAAATTTGGGTGTGGGAGTGTGACTACTGTTATCATCTCAAGCCCTCCATTCCACCTGTATTCTGTGAGATGGAAGACAAATAGACAGGGAAAGCAGAGCGAGTGAAAGAGGAAGAAAAGGGGAAGGAAATGGATAGGAGAGAGGAATGGAGTGGAGAAACTGTGCTGAGAGAGATGAGAGACATAGGAAGAGTATTGGGGCAAACACAGATAAAGGGAAAAAATCCACAAGTTCCTCTTTTTGTTTCTCTGGTGATATCTGCTATTAAGCAGTTACTGCTGTGGTGTTTTTGCACTGCACCACAGTGCTAACAGAGATCACTTCGCAATCAAACAGTATGGCCAGTACCGTGATATCTTGGCCTTTCCTTTGTCTGTTCAGCCATGGTGGCTATCGCTGCCCATGCTAACTACCGAATTATTTTTTGATTTATTCCAAGTGCACCACTTCCTGTGAGCCAAAGGATTTTTCCCGGGAAAGACCTACCCAAAACCGGGTGTTTAGAAAAGCTTTTGTGAACTGGATATAGGTTGCATCACTATTGTGTTACATCAGTCATCATTAGAAAATAGAAAAACAGACTTTTTTCATGTGAAAATATTGCAGATTATTACTTAGATTATTGGAGTCTCTAAATTCTATCATGATAAAGTTAATTGTTTCAACAATCTTTGTGTCAATGCTTACTAAAATATCTTTTTGCTTGATATACTGACATTTATTTGATTTTATTAGTTTCAACTTTAAGTTTCAACTTTTACAATTAATCACTATTATAAATGTCTATAAATTCATGCTAAAACACATTAGCACACATGCTGTCTTAAACACTTGACACTTAATCATTTTTAACCAAGGTAGTAAGTTGTATAACCACCTGGTACCTCCTCCTCCTTAGTTCGCTCGTTATCTCTCACTTATCGCTGTCTCACTGGGCAGTAGGTCGGCCTAGCAGTTAGAGAGACCGACCCATCACCAGAGGGTTGCTGGTTCAATCCCCAGTACCACCAGGAGGGTGTATTCCAGCTGTGAGCTGGTGATTGGAAAATGACTGGTGCCACAGCTACAGTGCCCACCAACACTGCCAAAGTGCCCTTGAGCAAGGCACTTAACCCCCAACTGCTCCAGGTTCATTGTCCGATAGCTGACGCCTGCGCTGTCCTCTGACCTGGGAAAGTGCATGTGTGTGGGGTGATGTGTGTATATCTAGTCAGGGGTATGTGAAGAAACAAATTCACTGCATGTACCTGTATGTGTGTTAGTGCCTAATAAAGTTGATTTCATCAACCAGTTCTTCTTCTTTGTCTCTTTTTCCCTGTCCATCTTGCATGTCTCTCAATTTCTGTTACAACACACTCCTTTATATTAGAGGAGGAATGTACTGAGTAGTGAAACTACCCTCACCCCCCCACTTTATTTCTGATCTCCCCTGTCTCTCTCATTCACTTCTCCCATCCTCTGTCTCTCTATCGCTCCCTCTGTTTATGCATTGAGCATTTAGCGCGTGCTAACCTGAGGCATGTGCTCCCTGATACATCATAACTGCTGCATGTCACTGCTGCCATTTAAGCTTAATGTCACCTACCTCACTTACGCTATTGCTGCAGCACGCCTTATGCATGTTTGATTGTGTGTGTGGTGATGCCATGCGTGTGTGTGTATGTTTGTGTATGTCAGAGAGGATGTCAAGCAAAGGGTGTAGCAGCATGACACCACTTTACTCTGTAGGTTTACTTAGCACGGGAGGGCTGAGTTCAGATGCTTGGTATGTGCACACATGAACACAAACACACTCAGACCCATACGCAGACACCAAATTAGCATGCATTCTGTTAGCACACTAAATGCAAAGGCTGCCAAGCTGAAGCCCTTTTTCGTGTTTTCATGTTATATGAATGTTATATTTCATGTTATATATCATGTTATCAACCTTAGAAAGCTAGCCCATATCCTACCATCAGGCAGTGAGCAAAGGGAGATGTCACAACATGATGAAAGGAGATTACATATAATACCTGCTGTCAGCTAGGGATACACACACACACACACACACACAGACGCACACACACACATAATTTGACAGCTATGATCAGTGCAGTGAGCTTGTCATGAATCAAGCTCTGTGTTAAGATATGGCACTGTAGGACATGCATAGAGTGCAGATATCCACAGCAATGTGGCTTTTGGGAGGGGATTATGCACACCTTAGAAAGAACACCAAGTCCATGGACTCCCAGCAAACACACACAACCCCCAGAATAAACAGTAAAAATTTTGTTTCATTTCGAGGCATCTGTGTGTCTTGTCTGAGTGATAAGGGTCACATGGGTTCATGCTCTGTCATCACGTTCTTAGAAAACTGATGTTTTGAAAGTGACACAAAATTTGTCTTTAAAAAGAAACACAGATAATACAAAAAGAACAGAAAACTCAAGAAATGCTCAAAATGTACACACCCACGGTAATGAAGAGTAATTGATGAAATCAAATTGTATGCAATTACTTAAATAGCATACGATTAATAAATTATCTACATCAAATTGCATATGATTCATGAAAGTTTTAGGAAGTAAGTCCTGGAAAACTCCATAGTAATGATGATTTCCCAAGGTAAATCTGGTGTACATCAAGGTGTACATTTCCCAGTTAATGTGAGTGGAAAACACTCACACAGTAGTGAGGCTTTCTCACAGTCTGTGAGCGTCCTGCCGATCGTGTTTCTGTATACATTGCGTTGTGTATGTGTGAAAAGTATTTGTTGTATTAGATCCTTATTATCAGATTAGATTTAAATCATTTAATTGAGTCGTGTAGGCTAGTGTGTCCACTACTGGACTAAAATATGAAAATATCAGGCACAATACACAGGCTGTCAACACAGCAATGTCTTATCTGCCTACCAAAAGTAAAGAGACACACATGCCAATGTGCACCAGTTTGGAGAAAAAAGGCCTCAGATGCCTACATCCTCGCTCTGTGATGCAGGTCAACCAGGAGGGGATGCATGGAAACTCATCAAATGCTGGTCTGCTTTTGCCAACGTTACACTACATGAATGAATCTCCCAGTCTCTCAGATCTCAGTTTACTACAGAAGTATTTTGGCCACGTGGTATGCCGTACCCACAAACGTAGGGACAAAACGTAGGGACAAGACTGACAGAGCTTCCTGTTACTGTGACTAGCGTTTTCCACTCACATTTCCTGGTACACAATTACCAATTTCCTTTTTTTGCTTTCTCCCAATAACTAATGACTTCATATCACCCCCATTACTATCTCTTTAATTAGTCTGATACAGCTATGATCACAATGATCATTGATCCAAAAAAGGTGTGTGTGTGTGTGTGTGTGTGTGTGTGAGAGTGGAAATGCAGTACGTGCCTGTGCATATACTGTAAGTATCTGTGTGTATATGTTTGCATATGTGAAAGTGTATGAGTGTATTCATATAGCAGTGATTCTTCAACAATGCTGCCTATTGCAAACCCCAGTTGACAAGGTTTTTGTCTTGTTCTCTCTCTGTCTCTTGCGCTCTCTCTATCTCACCCTTCATCCCACACACACACACACACACACACACACACACACACACCAACACACAGAGCACTGCCACACTCAACAAAAGCCACCAAACTTCATCTTGACAAGGTCTCACCCTGTTCACCACCCCACCACACACACCATCGGCATTATTGATCAATCACTCACTTTCTGATGAAAAACACAAAAAAAGAGGAGAAGAGTCATTCACTTTTTTGCCCTTTCAGCAGACATCACTCAGCAGTTCTCTCTCTCTCTCCATTGCTATGTCCTTTATCTTTCTCTCTCTGACATGTAATATAATGCTAGGACGGAGGGTGTGTTGTGACGGCAGAGGGCAAAAGGGGTTGGGGCCAACGTGCAGGACATCTATCATCCTAGGACTTTCCTGTGTATGTGTGTGTGTGTGTGTGCATGTGCCTAGATTGTAGAATACACACACACACAGGCACACACTGCACTACATCACAGCCAACACCGGCAAATATGATGATATGCAACTTGACATTTCGATATGCACAGATCAATGGTTGGAACAAATAAAATAAGCCGTCTTCATTGTGTGTGTGTGTCTGTGAATGTATTTTGTAGGTACGTCCATATCCCATATTAAGCCTCCGTCTATCAATCAAGTGAAGGCTTGGTCATTTCATGAGCTTGCATTCTGCATGTTCTATTTAAGATTCTTTGCAATAATGGGATATTTACAAGAGATAATGGCTAATTCAAAATGAAATTGTCATCTAATGTTAGATTAACTGTAAGCATATCATAATGCACATTAAATATTGTCTGTATGGAATTAAATAAAGATTTATGGACCCATTGTTTAATTTATTAGAGGAAAGAAGATACAACATTTTACATTACAGTAAATTGCTGAATGTGGAATAGATTACAGAATATTTATTGTTTTATATGTTTATTCTTCTAATCTGAATCCTTCAGATATGGAGGCTGCTGAAACTATTAAAAGGTTTCTCTTGGCTGGTTTCACAAAACCGAAGAATGGCAATCCCGCCTAACTGGTCTCATGAAGGTAGTTCACATAAAAGGGTCGGTGTTTGTAAGAATTACGGATAAAATAAAATAAAAGAATTGATCCCTGAGGGGAAATTGGGTCATTGCAGCAGCAAAAGTAATGGGATTCAGCAGGGGAAAGGAAACAGAAATAGAAATATTATAACAGAAAAAAAAAAAACTGTTGCTGCTCCCAAGGCTAGAGAAGATTACTGGAAGAAAACTGCAAATAATGTCAATTGCTGTTGTCATGTGAAAATCTCATAACTCTGGTGATTTGGTTTGGTTTTCACATCAATTGATGGCCTACATGGTCCACTATGGGTGGAGACCATTTTACAGACCTTGGGTTTATGAAAGCCTTTCAAACCTCATTTGAAAAATTCCAAAATGCATGGTGGTCAAGCTTTAGTTCCTGAAGGTTCAGTTCCTGAAAAGGTGACATTTTGGAGATACAAGGTTTCCACCCGACAGCAATGAAATGCATAAGTAAAGGCTTATCACTGTCCCTCCATTAAGGCACAGTGGGCATACTTTGTTTGTATTGCTGTGAAAAGATTTTCTATTCACAGAATCTGCTTCATGCCCCCCAGGGCTGCACTGATGGGAATATGGATGCAATCTATTGCACCAATCATTCTCAGAAATCCTATGAAAGAATCCAGCGCACTTAATATGCAACAGTACATTTCATTCATAATGTTGGCTACCTGCTATTTGACAGAAGTCCTTTTTTATAGCTAGAGTGAGCAAATAGCCTGGATACATGACAAGCATTTATTATATCTCTGATCTAATAAATGGTGGAAAGCAAAGGGGCTCTGATGGTCTCTAAACATCCTCGCCCTGTGAGGAGGCCTGCTTATTACTATCTGTAAATCAATAGTATCCCCCTGTATTTTTCAGAGTTCCAGAGCTGTTATAGTAGTAGTAGTGGTAGTAGTAGTAGTAGTAGTAGTAGTAGTAGAATTAGTATTAGCATTCATATTAATATTATATTAATTATATTTCCTCATCCACTGAAATACTAAGGCATGATGAAAATTAACCTAATGCCATTACTACTAAGCTCCCCACTAGAATCTACTGTTAGTAGTGTAAATATCAGTGACCGGGTTGCTTAAAAAAATAATTGAAAAAAAGAGAGCAACCATTAACTAACCTTGAATCATTTTTAGTGGTCATCTAATCCTTAAATGAACTGCATAATACTCCTTCTACCAGCTAACATCAGAACATCTTTACATCATGACACTGTCATTTTTGTGGTGAGAAAAGCACCTTAAGTGTATTTCCTGTCCCTAAATTGGTAATAGTTGGACTGCTAGTTTTATAGCTAGTTAGAAACAATTCTATCCACCGCACTATCACCAGCTGTCTTGTAAGCTAGTCACTAATTTGTTAATGGCAGCCATAGAGGATAAACAATAAAACATTGGAGAAAATAATTGACCATGACAATGTCTAACGAATTTAGAATTCATTGCAGTATAACATATGAATACAAACCCTTCCCTGCAAGCATGATTTGATAAACTTTATAGCAGCAAAAAGTTACTTCGACTACAATTTTGAATTGAGACACTTTAGGGTGACACTTACTGGCACGGGTCAGTAAGCTCAAGTAATGCTGTTGACTCATTTAAGTTTATATAACAGGCCTTTATTGGCCTCTGTAAAACGTTTTTACGACAACTACGACAAAACAAAAAATGACTAGCATTAGCTCAGTGGCCCAGTATTTACAGGATTGACTGGAGGTGTTGAGTCAGTCCAGAGAAAAACAGAGCAGAACACAGGTAAATTGTGGCATGGCAAGGCCAGATGCGCTGGCCTTGCCATGAGCGAGCGAGAGAGAGAGAAAGTATGTAGTAGATGTGTGCATTTATCTGTCCTTGTGTCTGTTTGTTCGAGAGAGGGGGAGGGAGAGAGTGTGTGTGTGTGTGTGTGTGTGTGTGTGTGTGTGCTCATGCAAATGTTTGTGAACCAACACTGCTTCTGCAGGTTGACTAATCTTTCACCCTTTATAAAACGATTCCTCTACCTCTTTTCTTCTCATCTCTCTCCAGTCCATCCAACCATCCGCCCGTCACTCCCTGCACCCAACTGTGGCTGTCTGTTACCCTCTGAACCAGAAAACATGGCAGTGCCCTTCTAATACAGAGCCGCTGTTCACAAAAAAAATAGGCCGC
>OOFE01003641.1:2659-14621 GCA_900323365.1 Monocentris japonica
CTTTTTTCCATGTGTTTTCATTGGCCAAGTTATTTTGGGGCCATAGAGATGGAAGAGAACAAACAAATACATATACACCAACAACACCACAGCCGTAGTTGAGGTCATTTCACTCCATTAAAAACATAAATTGTAAATATTATCAATATATTTTTTTATATTTTATTTATTTTTATTATATATATTTTAACAGTATCAACACTTCTTCAAATATGTCAATTGAATGAATACACACTAACCCTGACCACAACCACCACCACAAAGAGATCATCGATTTACCTTCATTGCCCTGGAAACAGCACTATTTTACTTCATCCACTATTTTACTTACTATATGTCAAAATGGAACAATAAACAAACAAATACAGTTTCTAAAAGTACAAAAGAAAACAAAAAGTAATTTTCAGGCAGTTTCCTGACAAACTTTCCCTACTGCTGACATTTGGCGTCACCACAACAGTGATGAATTCTTTGGGAAAAGTTAGGGAGTATCAGTGGAGGAGGCGGCGGATCACATTGGAACATGAGGGGTGGGGAGTTGGTTCCTTTGGATTTACAACTGACAAGAGAGCCATTTTTCATAGGCCTGGTAAAGTCCCTTATGTCATTATTGGCAATGTGCTTAGCTTTACTACACACTGTACATTGTGGAAAAAAGTAGACATTAAACATGGGCACTTTGACAATTGAAAACAGAGTCATAATTGCAGATGGTCAGAATCTGGTTGCTTGTTTGATCTGTTGTCACGTTAGTTATTGGGTGGACTCTTTCATTTAGATACTGGGTACAAATTGTAGAACAATACATTAACTATGGCTTGAAAACATGGTTTCATCATTGCAGTATGGCTTCTACTAGTTACCACGGTCATGTCTGGTATATGTTTACATGTAGAAATATTGTAATCAAGATATCAATCAAGTCCTGGCTGTAACTTCAACCATCTTATTAACGTAGCAGAATTCTGGAATTTACTTATTTTATAGTAAAATTTAAAATCCTGGCACTTTATTAGATTAAGTGCCTATTTTTTTCCATTTATTCATAGAACTTTCTGGAAAGGGAGATGGTTAGATTCGACTTGCTTCTGCTGCTGGTGTTCAGATTCGAATGAGTTGATGATAAAATGGTAGCGGAGTCATTTTAAAATCTGAAGGGACTTAATGCATAACACATCCCCCATAATTCATCTCTCCCATCTCTTATTTATATAGTGTGGTAGACATTTCTTTAGCTTAGTAAGTACAGATGCCATGCCAGATTAACAGCTGCTCAAGATAACCTTTGAACCACTCAACAACTTTATGGTTGAAAAGTTGAGTTGTCATGGAGCCAGATGTAATAACTGTATGTTTACATTTGGCACCGTGAACTCAATGCATCCAATTGACTTTATGCATGGAGGAGAACAGGGCAGAAATGAAGCAAAACAACTAACAGTCCCATCAGATATCGTTTGCACCTGACCTGGTATTATGGTCCAACATTCAATGCCCTGTTTATTTTGTAGAACTCAGTTAGCCAAGGGAAAACTATGTAGATGAGGCATATGAAAGGAAGAAGATTAGTTACACTGAGCTAGCAGCTAGGTTGAACAGTGAGGCTGGAAAGCCAGGGTATGCCCTGTGGAAGTTGGGTTGGATTTGTAGCCACATCCATGACCAGTTTTCCCTGGGGGTTAAGGAATTATGGTCAGAGCTTATGTTAACTGCAGTTTTATATTTTGCTCTGAAGTTTTGATTTGGCACTCTCCTGGGTACGGAGAAGACTTTGGGCAAATAGGGTAAATGGTTGTTGTTTGGGATAGTTTGGGGTTGTTTGTAGTTGGCAACTGATATCGTTTGGGGTTGTTTGGGGTATTGTTTGTGGTTGTTTGGGGTTGTTTGTGGTTGGCAATTAGTAGGACCCATGCTTTTCTCTCTTTCAGCCCAACTTTGTGAGGAGGCAGGTTGGCCTAGCGGTTAGAGAGACCGACCCATCACCGGAGGGTCGCTGGCTCGATCCCCAGCACCACCAGGAGGGCACATTCCAGCTGTGAGCTGATGATTGGAAAATGACTGGTGCCACAGCTACGGTGCCCACCAACATTGCCGAAGGCACCTAACCCCCAACTGCTCCAGGCGCGCTGTCCGATAGCTGACGCCTGCGCTGTCCTCTGACCTGGAAAAGTGCATGTGTGTGGGGTGATGTGTGTATATCTAGTCAGAGGTATGCGAAGAAACAAATTCACTGCATGTATGTGTGTTAGTGCCAAATAAAGTTGATTCATCAACCAGTTCTTCTTGTGATTTCGGCTGATAAGGTGGGCCTATTTTACATAAACATCTCACCTAGTGCAGCTTTAAAAACTGGCATAGATGAAACCGACAGGATTAACATTATGGTATTTGAACCAAATCAGGAAGTAAAGAGTAAAGATTTAAAGTAAGCACACTAATTAGAACACTAGCAAAGAAGGATTATGAAAATACCAACTGACAAAGCCAGCAAGATGTTGAGCTATTAGCAACGGAAATCACACTAGTAATGATTCAACTGAACATGATGGAGTAAAATGTGTCTTAAACCAAGGGTCTATTACCGAATGGGTCGGCTTTTTGACATTTCACAAATGTGTATGTGTACAATTAAGTCACTTTCCTAGATTTCAACACAAATATTAGAGAAACATTCTTGGGAAGCAGCATTATGATCACACATACAATATAAGCTTTTGTTTTATGTGAATGTTCTCTGATGGTGAATGGATGGGCTTACTCACATCCTGACAAACAGGGACTGCTTGGAGGCAAGACCAGGTGAGGAGTATTTCTCCACCAGGGCCAGTGTGCTGAAGCCAAACTTGTGGATCGGCTCATTGGAGTCCAGCGGCGGGAAGTCGGTGTCCACCTCGCCGTCATCCTCCGCGATGTGGAGGCAGTAGGCATTCACATTCTCACTGTGCAAGGGGAGGAGGGAGGGATGGGAGGAGAAGGGGAAGAAAGAGAAAAAGTGGGATACAACAGAGAAATAGTGAGTGAATCAGTAGATAGTATGAAAGAGAAAGAGAGGAAAACAAGACAGTGAGAGATTCAGCTTGTCTGCAGACTGTGAGAATAAACTGATCTATCAATGAAAGTAAAATGAAGTTCTGTGGGCCCAGAGATTTCCTTCCCCTGAAAAGTCTTTCTTGTGGATTTAGAGAGAGAAATTTGTTTGAAAGTGAGGGCACATATGCACACACAGCAACAGATGGGTGTTTGAGAGTGTAATATGTTGAAAAATGAATTGAATTTTTGTTTTGCTACCAAATAGTTGTGTGAGATCCAAACAGAGCAACGCTATTCTGTCAAAGTAAAAAAGCAATTCTAGAAATGTATGTGAAGGTACAAAACTCAAAGAATATAGTGCACAAAAATATAGACCCGCGTTATTTAATTTGAGCAACACTACATCACTGAAAAATATTTGTTTAACATCTTATGTGTTACTCAGGCTTCATATTTGGGTGGCAGTTTTGGACTTTTAACCAATATTTTTGGTTCAAAATATTTGTGATGCTGATTTTTTTGTGCAAAAAGGTAATATCAGGTGCCCTCATAAAATTTCAATGGGTATGACTATACTGTGCAGAACAGACTGTGCTTTAGAAAATATCGGTGTAGTATGGAATCTGTGGTTCACTTAAGGTTGGCAATCAATTATCATCCTTTCACTCCAATATAAAAAGTAAATAGGATGAACTTTCAGGTTCCAATGGATTAATCTAAATTAGAGCCCAATTTTCACCTATAAAATCTTTGCAATGTGTTGGGGGGAGGTGAGATCAGCTTTTCTGGCAAAAAAGGAGGAATTAGAATAGTTTGTGTAGGAAAATATTTCTCAAAAATCATAGGTACAACCTAACCATGAAATCTGAAGTTGGTTTCAACACATTGGAAAAAAATAAAAACATAAGATAGATGTTTTTAGATAAGTACTTCCATTTCTAGACTGATGATATTTTTTCCAATAATTCCATAAGTTTCAATAATTTGCACATGTAACTGACAAGTACAAGCAATAAGCAATAAAAGCAATGAGATTAATTATTTCTAACATAAAACAAGAAATCTTAATCTCAGTGAACTGCGCAGCTCGCCTGAAAAGTTGGGGATGCCATTTCATCCATACACTTGCATTATCCCCTCTTATTTTGTTTATGTGTTAAATGTGAGGAGGAGTGGATATCCTGAAATTAGAGGCACAAGCCTTTACATTTGCTCTGAGTTTCGATATCCTCTAGTCATGTCTTCCACTGCTAACATGATCATTCAGACCCCAGTCCTTTCCATCCCACCCTTGGACCCTTAAAAGGCTACCATTCATCTGCTCCTTTACCAGCGGGCCCCTAGGGGTGTCCCTGGGGGAGACGAGCCACCTTAGCTAACAGGGTCAAAGGTCTCCTGATTTATACCCCTTTGGTTTGTTGCTTAGTTCCCAGGGGGCCAGGCTGGGGGTGTATCTTTGGAGCCTGGTCAAGCTAAGCGCAGAAAATATCCAAGTAGTGGCCAGACCCAAAACATGCTTTTGCAAATCTAATGCTGGTAAAAGTACAAATTTGATAATCCCTTTCACTTAATTTCTAAAATTCAGCTCTAACGTACTGTCGGTGCCATTTGAAATTTTACGTTTTAATTGTCTCAATTTCAAAAGGCAGTAGACCACAATTCAGGGGTTTTCCCTGGCAGCTGACACAAGTGTTTGACTAGTGGAGCTGACTGCAGGTGCTTGACTCGCTTTTCCAAAATGCCACAGATGTAACAGAAACAAGCATGGCTTCGGGCCACGAAAGCTGGCTTCGGGGTGCACCTGAGGAACAAACAACATTTTGTGAACATGTGATTTCGTCTGTATATTAGTGGTTGTTCTTCACCTCCTACCAGTGCCTAGTTCTCCTCTTTTTACGCATGTTAAGGTACCCCGAGGAATTGTGCCTCCTCATTGCTATGCAGCTCGGGTCCTGCTTCTTCTTCCCAACTGTCCTCTGCCACTCACTGGTTGTTTTATTATCCCTGTATTTGAAGACCTCCCTTTCTCTCTTTCTGTGTCCTTTTGTCTCCCTGAACTTTATCTACTTCAAGTCCGACTGTAGTAAATCCCGCTGCTGCATCCAGAACCAAGGAGTTGCATTCTTGTGCAATGGAAAGAGCGAGCTGTGGTGACTCCTTTACCGAGGTGGCATAAGATAAACCTCTGTGTGGGAATGTGGGTGGTCAAGAGAGGACGTGAAGGAAGATGATGAGCACAATAGGAAGTGGAATGTGCTCTAAGCGAGGGTGCCACTTCCAAGGGTAAAAACGTCATCATCAGGGGGATCAGGTTTCACTCAATTTTTGGCAAACAAGCTTTGATCAACTTACCATTCTGCATTGAGAAGATCGGCAGCAGTTTCACCTCTGTGTCTATTAATTATTAAGCTTCCTATAAAGCACACTGTAACATATAGTAAGTTATGTGGATGCTACAAGCCAGCTTAGCATCGTTTCAAAAGGTGAAACTGCAACCAATCTACTCATTACACAAAAAATAAGTGGTTATTATTGCCAAAAAATGGTGTATTCCTTTGAATGTTGGTCCTGTAGAACTGTAGAGCCAATTTCTGTTTGTGTTTGACAGTATCTAGGTGCGTGCATGTGCATGTACTCACTTGAGTTTGGGTTCACGTCCCTCACTGGTGTACTGCCAGCAGATGAGCCCAATGAGGTCATGGACACGGGCATTGGCAATAGTCACCACCATCATCGGGTGCAGTTTCTCCTGAGCCATCTGCATCGAGAGATAGACGTCTATCTTTTTGGTGGCAGTTGTACCGATGTGGCCCTAAGGGTGCAAAGGAACAGATTGGGGAAGACAGTGATAAAGCGAGGGAAAGTATTTTTATAGTTTCTTCCAAGTTTGCCTGTGGTTAAGTTGTCAGAGTGTCTATTAGCATACTATTATTCTTGAGTACATTATTACTAATTAGGAATTTGTGCGATGTAAGAAAGAAGAGTAATTTAGATGCCATTGAGAGTACAGACACAACATCTTCCACCCACTTGTTAATGTTTAGGGCTCTGAGAAAGCTTAGCCCAAGATGCTATCTTTAGATGTATTTGCAAAAGGATGGTGTTAATACACGGCACACAACACTAAAGGTAATATCAATAAAAGAGGATGGCAGAGGTTAGAAAAGTAAAGAAGGCAATGGTCAAAGTCAGTTGTCTGCATCATTTCGATTATTAGCAAATACTTTGGTTCCTTTTAATCCTGCCTTTGTGTCTTTAGTGTCTTTAGTCTTTGTGAGTTGTTAAGACCCCAAAAGAGTATCGAAGGAAAAGGCAGGAATGACAACTAAAAGGGAAACAGGTCCATGGCACAAACCTAGAAATGATGCACACAATGAAGAAAAGGGGGAAGCTATTTGTGATGTTCAAGACCAGGTAGGACCTTTAGGGGTCCGAGGTGTGAGGAGGACCTAGGGCTAAATTTAATACATGGCAGCAGCATGGTTCAATAAGCCAAGGTCTAGAAATGAATTTGGCCTGAGGAGTTTTTTTTACCCATGTTTCAAAGGAAGGAGGAAAAGACAGAACAGTAGCTGACAATGAAGAACAAAAACATAGGGATAGAATAAAACAGGTCAAGGATAATGAAAGTTGCAATGCAGACAATTCGAGAAGATATGGTCAAAAATAAAATATACACCCTTACAGAGTCTTTCCTCAGCCATGGTGGCTATATAATGAGGTATGGAATTTCTGAAATACTTTCATATATATTTTGTTGTTTTCCACCACGTTGTGTTCTGTTGTCATTTGAGTTTGTTATCTAATTCAATTGTCTCTGCTTGTCATCTTGATTACTTTGTTTTGTTTTGTGTGTTGGTTCTGTCTGTTTGCCATGGGTTACATTTTTGCAGGTCAAAGAAGCACAATGCTCTGTTGAGATGAAATCAAGCAAGGACTGAATTCAAGCAAGGACTGACAGAACTGTTGGACTAGCATCTGGCTGTCGCTTCTAAAGATGACAGAGTTCTCAAAAAAGTTTGATATCTGGCAAGCATCCAAAGGTAATAAATCTACTGAGTATTTGATTATCTCTGTGTGCTAAAATGACTACGATAAGTAGTCACGATAAGTCTTTGTTAGTAGTTAGTCTATTCAGAACCTTACAAATGAGGAATATGAGGTAGACTTAACATTTCAGTAGCCCTTTGCAGCAACTCGCTACGATACCGGGTGCGTGACAGACAGAGACAAAGACAGGAGGGCAGAGTTAACGCGCCAGCAGGCCGTTTTATTTGCAAGACAGCAAGAATAATTCAGCCCGATCTCGACGGCCGCTCTCAGCGCTGTCTCCCTCAGCTGGCACACCTCCCTTTGTCCTGCAGGTCAGCCACGGTGCACCAAAGCCGGCCAGTCCGCCAGGCTTCCAGGAGCATCCCCCTCCAACCTTGACTGGCCAGCTCTTGTGGGCTGCTCCCGGCTGCATCCTCTGCGGGCCTCGGTCGGTAGCCACTGCTGCTGGTTCCGCTCACTCTTCGCTCCATACAGCCGACCCCCTATCCTCCCGATCACCTGTCGGCTCATGCACTCCATCAGCCTCACACTGACGCAACCGCTCCCCCTCACACAGTCACACACACAGATTAAAAGGGCCTGGCTGCAATCAGCCCTAATTAGCTGCAGCCGGTGCTGGATCCAGGGGAGAATCAGTCTACTGACTCAACTCTCCCCTGGATCCAGCCTAAGCCTCACCCCCTCCCCTCAGTCTGCCACAGTATTCATTTAGCTTACTCTAAGGATCAACAGCCAGTGGCTGAGTCAAAAAAAAAAGGTTAAAATGAAAGCAAGGTCTCAAGAGCAGGTAAGACTTTGTGGCTTTTTCTGTGGGGAGCAGCTGTAGCTAATGAGTTCAAACACTAGCCAACAGCAATGATGAATGAAATTCAGGTTCATGGACTTTCCTGTACTGAAACTCACCTACTCATCTGAATCTTTTGAATCTTAGTTTTTTGTTCAACACACAGCTTCTTCTGTATGTGGCAGAAAGATAAGATGGCTACTATATTTATATTTTTTTATCTCTTAGAGCTCTATCTGATAACTCCCATTTGCAATGTCAAAGCAAAAAACAGCTGCAGACACGCTGCGTTTCCCAGCAGACACAACGGCTGTGTAGACAAACGAGTACGGGAGCGAAACTGTGTGGTGTCCCTGTCACAAATGAGTCTGGGGCCAGCCTGGCGTGATAAGGGAGAGATTAAAAAAAAAAGAGCACTGATGGGGCCCCGAGGACTCTCTAAATGAGACAGGGATAGTAAGGCGATATGCAGGGTGTTTTTCACTCTGAAAGGCCTCTCGCTGGCCCTGGCTGCCTGACTGGACCCTCCCCTGGTGCTGTGGTGTGGAGCTCCGTCGGTCAATAAGTCACATTATTAGGCTTGGTCATTAGTGATTTAGTAGTGCACACACACATCCACACACACACATCCATACAACCACTGCCAAACACACACATATGCAAAGCCACTGTAAAAAGCACACTCATACCATGGCTAGTCTATCTATGAAACTTTCAGAGTCATTAATAAAACCTTAGTGCCTAGATACTGAACAACAGGCGCAATATGGACCTCAGGGATAACGATTAACACTGACTGCCTCGAAATGATTTATGGATTCGAAATTGTCCAAAATCGTAATCTGCCTCATTCACGTCTGTTACTTTTTGTTTTCTTCTCTTCCGTGCACATCCAAACGTGAATCACGGGGATGCAATGTGACTGGCGCGGAAACGTGTTTTACCTTTACTCTGAATTCGCATTCCGGTCGACGGTGCAGAATTAATGACCCGTTAAGTTATTGCAATCTCCAGCTAAAGTGCTTGTGGCAAATTAGACCTAAATCATTTGAACAGCTTTTGCATGCCATTTGGTGGAGTCATGCATTCGCTATATACGCGAAAAAGCATGTGTGCACCTTTTTTAGGCCAACGCTGGAGTTACTCAGACTCTCCCAAATGATGCCAATGTCACCGCATCCTTAATAACCAACAGATGTGAAATCTGGGTTGATAGTGATTATAAAAGGTGTCACAGAACAGAGGCAGCAGATGACCCTTTTTATTTGTCTGACAATAAAAAAAGAAAATCAGGATTAAATTGACATCATGTGGTTTGGTTGGGTTACTGAGGTGGGCTGTTAAAGTTAATATAATGTTCCAGCCAGATTGAATTCCTTTAAAGGCCCCGGCCAGCTGGTGTTTGATGGCTTCCGGGAGACCGTGAGGAAACGTCGTAGTCCTTGTGCATCACAGTGTCCATTGTCTCCAGTGCATTTTCTTTGCTGAAGTGTATGTGCATGTTCACTATTCACTATTCATATTCACTCTCTCGCTCTCTTTTTCTCTATCTCACACACAGAAACACAAGCACACAAGTTACACACACACACTTTCAGACAAAGGCGTGGAACAGCCGTGCATCCATTCCATTTCATGGTGAATTCTAGTGGCTGTGAAGGCTGTTTGTGTGTGTGTGTGCATGTAAGCGGTTTTGAGATTTGTGTGTATTTGTCTTGGATTGAGGTTGTGCGTGCCTGCTGTGCGTGTTTACTTCTGTCATACTGTCTCAGTGTGCATATGTACACACACGGCTGCCTCTGTAACTCAACTCATGTTGGTCTCATTCAAAGGGGAGCTTTAGGGTTTGACAGATTTCCACGGCGACACGAGGGGATAGTGGGTTTGTCAGCAGACCCCAACACACACAGCAACAGACCCCCTTCTTAGGTGGATTTGTGCTGTTTGAATGGCATAGCAGACTCACTGCTGAAACCAACACGTTCCTTCTGTGTGTGTGTGTGTGAACAACATGCATGCATGTGTTCTTTCTGTTTGCCCTCACAGCAGCAAGGATCTATGCCATGTCAATAACAATGAGAGTAGCCAAGATTTTAAATGGGAATATAATCTCCTGTATATTTGGTCTTCCTTGGCATTCATATGTATTTCGACTGCTGTGGAGGGAGGAAGGAAGGAAAGAAGGAAGGAAGGACGGACACTATCACATAATCTGTGCCTGTTCATGAAGAATGCATCTCTCCCCCTGTCTTGACACATTGGATGACACCCTATCCCAGCCCCATCCACCCTCACCTCTCCCACTAACACTTTTGTGAAGGCATCTTCTCCTTACTGCTATCCTTTCTGAACACTTGACACGCAAACACACACTCGCAACCAGAACCAAATGATCCTCTCCTTGGCCTCGGCGAGACCAAAGACCTCTCTGCCAGGAGATAACGAGTCCACCTAGCAGAGCGAAAGAGACAAGGTAGCAGCGAGCTAGAGAGAGATGAGGCCACTGATAGGGAGGAGAGGAATAACAGTCACCGGTGCGTTCCCATGGCTTCCTGTGACTAATAATGTTGTCCTTCAGGTGGAGAGGGGTATTGTTCATTTCGTTTGTCTTCCTCCCTGTCCTCCTCTCTACCCCGAGGATACACCTAGCTGGCCACTTCAGCGTGCAGTGCTCAGTGGTGTGTACATGCTTGTGTGTGTGTGTGTTTTTGTGGTGACAGTGGTGATCAGGCTGATTAAAGAGAGTACACCAAAGGAATACACCAAATTTTTGGGAGATTGGCCTGCTGGGCAACTGACCCAATAAGAGATGAGAACATAGACAATGGATTAGCCAGGTTTATTTTTGCAACTATTTCAAGTGAGCGACCATGTATTCATCCGCTGCACAGTGATTTGTAGCTGTACTCAGTCTCCCATAGCTAACCACCATCACTTCCTATGGAAACAGGGAATGTAGTGTTTGAATTTTACTACAGACAACTGCCACACTTGGCTGCATATAATTTATAAGAATTCAGATTAAACCATTTAGCTTTACAAGTTCTCATTTTCTCAATATCAAAGTAATGAGAGTCTCCTGCTATGACTCAACAGAGTGTATGCTGATGCCCTGGAGCCAACGAGCTACAGGGGACACAGATGATTTTGGTGTCTGTGTTCTCACCACTTAACAGGTAAATTGGCCAACGGTCTCCCAAAAGAAATTGGCGTGTTCCTATAATTTAGAAAAACAGAGAATCTGTGTCAAACGACTTTTGTTTATTGAACCCGGTCTCCCAAAATGTTGTGACTTGCAAATACGTGCTCCGTGCACGAAAAGTGAGAGAAATATGTTGCCTCACCACGAAAAGATTACCTGGAGGAGACACAACTAGAAACAGTAGTTTGACATAGAAATGACATGGTGAAAGGTAAGGGTGTGGAGCAGGGCCGGAGTGGGACTCATTTGCTCATTTGCCCACTTTGCTGCTTAGAGACTACAATAGACAACAAAGTGTCTCACACTTAGGTGGCGTCGCAACATACCATTTAACAAAGACTAAGACTGCCATAACGCCACACAATTCCTTGACACTAAACTTGAATCGTGGTTTGTCGGCAATGTTATACATTATATTTTGTGTTGCACACCTGACATCTTGGCACTGTAGCCTAAGCTAGCATACCTGTCTCATCGTCACCATCAACTTCTGGCGCTTGTTCTGTAACGTTATCTTCACTCTCAAGCCGCGAGCTTGTTTTAAACATAAACAAGCTGCTGAGTTTGGCACATTTGGCCACATTTGGCTTGTAAAGCTTATTTTTCTTTTTATTCTAGCCTTTTCAGCTCCCCCTTTTCTCTTTCGACTCTCCATCTTGTCTTTTTAATCTACTACTACTTATATTTCTCTTTCTTTCGCATCTTCTACCCCCTGGGCTTCTGCGAGTGTAGCCTGCCCTGTGGTGTAATCTAAGTTATGTGTGACATCCTATGTCATCACACTTCAGAGTTCAGGGGTCACACAGATCGTGTGACCAAGCGGAGCTTGTCATGCTGTCGTGTGAAGTTGATGTTGAATAAAAGTCATCAACGTACTCGCAAAGGACCTAACG